>QLOY01000306.1:0-24852 GCA_003313965.1 Megacollybia marginata | reverse complement strand
AATCCGATCCCCCTCCCCGATCCCCCAAAAAGCCCCCACGCACCAAATTGCCCACGGTTGTCGCCAAACCCTTCTCCCGGTCGACAGCTCCGTTTCCCTCTCAGACACCATCCGATTTGGTTCACACGATCGAGAGCTATGGCGCACACAACATATAACCATATTCAAATGCCTGGTTTACACATGGCTGTGTGCCCAACCAACCCGTTAGCACACCGAATTTCCCACAGTCCTCACCAAGGCCTTCTCCCTGTCAAGAGGTAACATTTCTTTTCAGACATCATCCGATTTCGCTCACACAATCAAGAGCTATGGGTGCAAAAGATGATAATAACTGTTGAGCTTTAAAGAGAGGTGATTTATGCTTGCCCATGCCCAACCTGTTGGTACATCAGATTTTTTTCCCACAGGTGATCACCAAAGCCTTCTGCTCTCTCTATCGAGAGGTTACACTCCTTCTCCGACACCAAATGAGACTAATCTGGTGCACACAATCAAGCATTTATTATGGCACAGACTATTTAGCCATAGAACAGAGGTGACTTATACATGGCTGTGTGCCCAGCCTGTTAGCACAACAAATCTCCCATGGTCTTTGCTAAAGTCTTCGCCCTATTAAGAGGTCACATTTCTTCTCTGACACCATTTAATTTGGCTCACACAATTAAGAGCTATGATGCAAAATATGATAACTGTTGACCGTTAAAGGGGAGGTGATTTATACTTGGCCATGGCCATCCTGTTGGCACATCAAATTTCCCATAGCTGTCACCAAAGTCTTCTCCCTATTGAGAGGTCACATTTCATCTTAGACATCAAGAGTTATAGTGTAAAACATACACAAATAATGCGCCCATATATTCTTGACATTTTGGAGAGAGAGATAGATGCATCTAATGACATAGAATAAAGTCATTATAGACATAAAATACAGATAGATTCAAGAGTTTCCAGAGTGTTGGACTATTTCCTTCCATATTTTCCTTCCATATATAGTAATTCCTGTGATATCTGTGGTTTCTTAGATTGAGCAAAAGTGCACCTTGCAGAGGAAATGGTCCTATCAAAAAATGGTTATTGCTAGCTGAACGGGCTTGAAAAACAGGCCAGGGATAGCATTTTGAATCATCCAATTTCATGAAGATTTGAGCTCACAAATTAGGTTACAAAATGGCTGCTTTAGGCTTTTTTGAAATGACCATTTTGTGATGGCTATTGTGAGCTCAAATCTTAATAAAATTGGATGGTCCAAAATTCTATCCTGGCCTGTTTTTCATGCCCTTTCAGCTGGCAAGGACCATTTTTTGATAGGACCATTTGCTCTGCAGTCATGACTAAATCCTTTTTCTTATAAAAAGGTCAGTTTGCTATTTAGAGACCATCTGATTTGTTTTATACAGTCAACATCTACAGCACAAAACATAATATCTTGCTATAGAGAAAGGAAGTAATTTATGATTGGCCATGCCCAGCCTGTTTGCATATCAAATTTCTCACAGTTACCACCAAACCCTTTCTCTTATCAAAAGGTCACTTTACTTTCTGCAGACCATCTAATTTAGGTTATATAATTAGGAGATACAGTGCAAAATGTGAATACCTACATACGCCGCGTTGCCAATTTAATAGACTAGGCATAGATTATTTCTGCTCTTAATATCAGGACACCAAAATTTCCAGTCATGATTAAATCGTTTTTCCTATAAAGAGGTCACTTTGCTATCTGATTTGATTTATGCAATCATAGCGAGAGAAAGTAATTTATGCCCAGCCTGTTTGCATATCAAATTTCCCACAGTTATCACCAAACCCTTTCTCCTATCAAAAGGTCACTTTGCTCTCTGCAGACCATGTAATTTGGGTTACATGATCAGGAAATACAATGCAAAAAACATAATGAATGTCCTGATATTAAGAGCGGAAATGATTTATGCTCAGCCATGCCCAGTCTATTTGTACACCAAATTTTTCACAGTTATGACTAAATTCTTTTTCTTATAAAAAGATCAGTTTGCTATTCAGAGACCATCTGATTTGATTTAGACAGTCAACAGCTACAGCACAAAACATAATATCTTGCTATAGAGAGAGAACATAATTTATGATTGGCCATTCCCATATCAAATTTCCCACAGTTATTACCAAAACCTTTCCCCTATCAAAAGGTCACTTTTCTCTCTGCAGACCATGTAATTTGGGTTAGATGATCAGGAGATACAGTGCAAAAACATAATGAATGTCCTGATATTAAGAGTGGAAATAGCCATGCCCAGTCTATTTGTACACCAAAATTTTCACAGTTATGACTAAATCTTTTTTCTTATAAAAAGGTCACTTTGCTATTTAGAGACCATCTGATTTGATTTATGCAGTCAAGAGCTACAGTGAAAACATAATGTTCTGCTATAGAGAGAGAGAGAAAGTAATTTATGATTGGTCATGCCCAGCCTGTTTGCATGTCAAATTTCTCACAGTTATCAACAAACGCTTTCTCCTATCAAAAGGTCACTTTGCTCTCTGCAGACCATGTAATTTGGGTTACATGATCAGGAGATACAATAATGAATGTCCTGATATTAAGAGTGGAAATGATTTATGCTCAGCCATGCCCAGTCTATTTGTACACCAAATTTTTCACAGTTATGACTAAATCCTTTTTCTTATAAAAAGGTCAGTTTGCTATTAAGAGGCCATCTGATTTGATTTATACAGTTAACAGCTACAGCACAAAACATGATATCTTGCTATAGAGAGAGAAATTTATGATTGGCCATTCCCAGCCTGTTTGCATATCAAATTTCCCGCAGTTATCACCAAACCCTTTCTCCTATCAAAAGGTCACTTTGCTCTCTGCAGACCATGTAATCTGGGTTACATGATCAGGAGATACAATGCAAAAAACATAATGAATGTCCTGATATTAAGAGCGGAAATGATTTATGCCCAGTCTATTTGTACACCAACATTTCCACAGTCATGACTAAATCCTTTTTCTTATAAAAAGGTCAGTTTGCTATTTAGAGACCATCTGATTTGATTTATGCAGTCAAGAGCTACAGTGCAAAACACCATAGAGAGAGGAAGTAATTTATGATTGCCCAGCCTAAACATAATATCCTGCTATAGTAATTTATGATTGGCAATGCCCAACCTGTTTGCATATCCAATTTCCCACAGTTATTACCAGACCCTTTCTCTTAGCAAATAGCCACTTTGCTTTCTGCAGACCATCTAATTTGGATTGCATGATCAGGAGATACAGTGCAAAAGCATAATGAATGTCCCAATATTGAGAGAGAAGATGATTTATGCTTGGCCATGCCTAGTCTATTTGGACACCAAATCTGATGTTGATGCTGCAGAGCTCTGGGACCTACTTGACCCAAACTCATCTGTTCCAGAAGTTGTTCCCCCATCAAATCAACACAGACAGATGAAGAAGATGAAGAAGAGGGCCTTGATGAGCTGAATTGGGATTAATTGGACCAATTAACTGCTTAAAATTTTTTAACTTTGTTTTAACTTGCTCTTAACTGTTAATAAAACTATATTGTAGTGAGGAGAAAGTCCTCCAGGACCCCTTGAGTTGAAAACTAGTTTCTAACTCAGCTTTGACTTTTACATGGACCCTATTGCAGTCACTGGCACCATATTTGTATCATGGCATCATCATGCCTTTATAATCAAAGTCATAACACAGTTGGAACATCAAGGGAAGCAATCAATGTGAAGTCACAATCATGACAGTAATGATAAAGACCATTGATGAAAGGACCTTCAAAAACCAAGACATGTCATCTTTCTATCTGAAGGTGATGTTGTAGAAGACTTTAATCAAATGATGGATTGTAAATTGCATCCATCATAGTGATAGATTACATAACCCTGAGTGTGTATGACCCAGATCAATACCATGGATGTCTGTGTGTTGTGAATCTGAACAAACTTAAGTGAGGCATCCACAAATACATTCTGAGCTTAGGTGAGCTTAAATAGCGCATTCATGGACCTCCTTTGATACACATGTGCACTAAATGAGTGTAAAAGGGGTTTGTCCAATACCACACTCTATAGAAAGTTGAATTAGACATGGTGTCAGCTGAGAATTACATGAAGGTCTCTTTACTTGAGATCCATAAGATCCACTGTTCTTTGCTCCATATATGCCTCATTTATCTAGATGGAAACTCAAGTTGAATCATTTTGCTTGATGATGCACTAACTGCGTAATGGCTGTCTTTGAGATGGTGGCATCATTGACCCATTAGATCTCTGTAATATTCAAGATCTAAGGAATTTATGTTGATGCCTCCACATCCTGGGGCATTGGTACCATTGCATTTGCATCACACAGCTCTTTTTGGGGTTGCTGTCACATTTCTCCTTTGCATCTCCAAGAGGAGAGTCAAGACAGCAAACTCATGAAACTCTGGATACCATGTGACATCTTTGCTGTCCTTCTGTACGCTCACCACCACTCTGCCACGCTGCCCATGCATCATCATGTTCTGCTATTCTATCTGCAAATCCAACAGCTTGACTACTGTATTCAATTTCTATTTATCCCTTCTTCTTTCCTGGCCCATTTAATTTAATATCATTCAGAAGAGCTCATATTATGTCTGAGCTAGAGCCAGGTCATCTGCCTAGGTTCTATTTATCAATTCCTTTCCCTTTATTTCACTTTACCATCTCTTGGGATGGCAAGAATGTCAAGTTACACTGGTGGAATAAGGTTTAATGGCCATGAAGGGCCACATCACTTGCTGCATGTTCTGTTTTATTTTCATATTTGTCATCAATTTAGGAGATTCCCATTGCGTCACTCCTTTTGGGGTTGGCCTTGCTTCTTCACATTGTCATCGACCACCAGTGAGCTTTGCTCGTTGGGGTTGTCTATCTTCCTCTGATGCTTCAAGCTTTAAGGATGCCTGGTGTCTGACCCACCTCTGCCTTCTTACACTGGGGGTGTCTGTCCCACTATGATGCTCAGACTCTAGTGACTCACCCGGTGTCTGAACTTGATTCTTATTGAGTTCATTCCACTCTCCAACCAAGGTCATTGGCAAAAACTATCAATATGTATTTCAAACAGAGACAGACAAATACCTTATCTGTTCATCCGTCACTCAGTCTTATCTACAGCTTGAGATTTGTACCTATTCCTTACACTAAGGCATCATTCCTTTTCCTTAGCCTACAACGAGAGCATTGCAATAAAATACACTGGGTATGAATAAAAATTTCGGCCAACCTAGGACCCTCCCTCCCTCCAAAAAAGGAAATTTCCCATCACATGATCAGCCCATTTCAGATCTTTTTGCTCACAACATTATTCCATACTAATTCAACTCTAAATCTATGTGCTATTCAACCAAATGGCTCTGTTTGAGTCAGTTTGACATCATTCAGAGCTTTCCAAGCAGAGTCACACTGTGACACCACGTGAAAATATGAATTGATTTTTTCTTCTCTACGAGCTCATTCTGACCCTAAATATAGTTTAATAGCTATTACCAGCATTTTGGAGTCATGGAAATTATGTTTGAGGCCATGTTCAAACAGAAATTTCGGCTGCCCTGGGACCCTCCCCTCCCCTTACCCTGTGTGTCAGGCTGTGTTGCCAACACCCCCTTGACTGCAATATGTCATGACTACTTCCCATACATGTGCAATGATTCCCAGGCATTGATACCTTCCCACAATTGCCAGCATCAAACATGCCCAGCCATATGATGTCAGCCAAATGTTGATTAGGGATTCTGTTAGAGATCCTGAGTCTATGGAATGATATGTCTGGTTGCCAGTGAGTCATTCAACATAAGTGAGTTGTAAGCTAAGGAATAGATTGAGTGAGGGAGCAGATGACATCCAAGTCATGTGATCTTCACTATTTGTAGGCTAAGGATAAAAGACTTAGTGGTAGATAAGGTATCTGTTAGAAATCACTGGTCATGATAGAATGACATGTTTGGTTGTCATCATTCATTGCAACCTAAATGTTTGAGTTACGAATTGAGTGGTTGGAAATTGGAATCCAACCTGGAAGGGTATGAAAGTAGTGCTCAACCTTAGAAATGATCTGAGAGAAAGAAAATTGTAGTGTGCCAACATTGAACAATGTGCCACATGCAGTAGACCATAGCACTGTTGAATGCAGATGGTCACAATAAATTGTCTCTGTCCTGAGGGCTGAGATCTAAAACCTGGTGAGTTATATACCCTGCCTGTGAAACATCACTAGCATACGTCACTGTACACCAGTGTACGCCAGTGTACATCGGCGTACACGGCATTACATTGACTGTCACCATAGTACAGGATAGGTCACAGGACCTTACTCAGTATTCAATTAGGTCTATTGAAATACACTGTAGTACGTCGACTGACAATGAAGTTTGCTGGAAGTTGATCCATTCATATTGATCCACTGTAGTACACTGACTTACAGTGGATTTAAATCCAGAGGTCAACATACTCACACATTGTACTACATCACACTTCACTTCACCTCACTGCTGATCCTACCCCAAAGTGTTGATGGATTGACAGATCGTACTCTGGCGGACTTCGGTGACTTGCGCTAACTCGGGTCCAGCATCTTTTGACGACCTCCATCGACCTTTACTGTACTTCACTGTACTCTGATCACGAGCTCGATTTTGAGATTTTTATGTGTTTCATATTGGTTTGTCCCTGTTTACTGTTTTTTTTCTATCGCAATCCTACCAGTAAGCCATGTCGACGCAAACCTTTTCCAGTGCTATCAGTAATATGAATAAGCCCGATCTCATTAGAATCGCAAATGCACTTGGCATTGATTCATCTGGCACTGTAAAGGAACTTCGGCCCCACCTCAAAACCCATCTTGAGCAAGAACAAAACACATTGATAAAGGACGCACATTTTCAGGGCTTATATCAGTATTGCGGCTCAGCTACAGCTTCTAAAAATGGACAGAAGGCCTGAAAAAACAGTGCTGACAAGCCAGCCGAGGATATGGTTCAGGAGCAGGTATTTGAGAATCCAACAAGGGGGCACCGGAAATAAAATTGAGTACCGCACGTCGACTAAATTTTTAAGGACCTTCTGGCTGGACCTACCTACCGCAAGGTCACGTGTATTGCCTTTTAAGGCAAGAGTTCCCATATCTGGATTCCTGGGGTAGGAAGTGGGTTATACATATATGAAACAGAGTAATGTAGGTTTTTTGCTTAACATTACCTTAAGCTAGCTTGTCTGCATGTGTCAACTCACATCTGTAGCTGACGTCCTGGCACATCATACCATCATGTGACCCAGGGTAGAATTGAGTTGATAAGCCACTGGAAGCTGTATTGCTGTGAGGAACAGTTATTTACAGGTCTTTGATGTTGTTTCAAGAGCTTTGAAGCTCAATAAAACCATATAATGCCAAAAAAATAGAGTGTCAACTAAATTTTTTAGACCCTTGATGGTGGACCTACCTACCAACGTCCGGTACGGGATTCTCGGTCCGGTGCCCCCTTGGAATCCAACGCTGTAAGGATACATTCTTCCATTTAATTGACTAACCAAGTGAATAGTGCTCAGGAGAAGCTTCAGAATCCGAGCCTCACGACCAATCCTCCTCCACAACATCGTCGTTTGGTCTCAATTACTACCGTGCTGAACTCAACTAGTAAGCCTCACACCCTTAACGAGATGATCAATGATCCACCAATATTATCAGCCTCAGAGAAGTTTGATGTCGATGGCGTTGTGCTGAAATCTGACATCACGAGTCAAAACGAAGTGGCCTGCAAGTTTTCCGATTTCTGACAAGTCATGTAGCAGCACCAATAAATCAAAATGACAATGAGCAACCATCAGGCTTTGATGCCGAATCAGACCGCAGCTCTGACGTGGAAAACGAACAGGAGCCTTCAGATCTCCAGACACCCGTAAAATCAAGCTCGAAGATGGTGGGAACAGCAGCTGCCACCGGAAAGTATTGGATACTTGGGCCAGATGAAGATTAGCCTTCAGCTGGTAAGTGTTGCTATGTTACCGATCCCAGTAATCTAACACTGCCTTGTTGCAGTTAGCGTTAATGTCAATCCTTTTAATGTCGGGGATATGAAGCCTTTGTCAATGACATTTTTGGATCTACCTCTCTTTGTCGCAAAGGCAGATTCTGACTCTGATGAACCTGTATATGCTGTTCCACTAACCAGCATCATCCCAAAGGCTCTTGAGTCGGAATCACTGATGAAAGGTTAGACCAAGTCGTCTATCAAGATAGTAACATACCTCACAACTTGACAGCTTGAGGCGGCCGCTTGTATCATGATCACCCTAACAAGTTACACAAGGTTTCGCTGGGACCTATTGAATCGATCAATGAAAAGCAAGGTCAACTGGCCCTCGAGAAGGTGAACATGCAAGAGCTTACTAAGGGTTGGGATGGGGACTACTATCTCAACATCTTCTATCAGGGTCCTCCAACAACTAGTGGATCATCGCGTGTGCAAAACATGGTGATGACAAATCCCAGTGCGGTGCAAGTTAAGGTAATAGTTCGAATCAACACTACTCTCAATCCTTTTACAGAGTGAATCTACAGCTTCCACCATGCTTTCATCTGGCGCTAATTCAGATGATGGCAGTATGAGAAGCTCGTCCAACAGACACAAACCCGATTCGGAGTCCTTGTTCGGTATCTACCTGCAAACTCACGTCTTTGATAATCCCGATCCACATTGGACCCCAGCAAAAACAGCATACCATCACCTTCTGCGATATCAAGCAATCTGTGATGCTGTAGACATCCTAAATGACGAGAAGCGATGGTCTCTTCAGAATGGTGGTTATAAGGTGATGCTTAGTCACACAGAACTGCAAGATCATATGTATATCTTCTGCTATAATCGATAACTCATGCATAGTCTAGCAATTCATGCCGTGTGGGATGGATTCATGATGTTTACACTGCACTTAGGTTTTGCCATACTACTGCAAATGATCTACAGCGCACCTTCCAATCAGCAGAGAAGGTCAGCATGCTCAAACCATGGATTGAGACACCAGATCTACAGGGCCAGGATTAGGGCTTCAAACCGTCCCGTATACTGGAGACGGCCGTCCCGTATACGGCGGAACCCCGTATGGAAATCTTGAAGATACGGAACGGGACTGAACATACCCGTATCCCGTACTGTATCGTCCCGTATGTCCGTATTTACTGGTACATATTCAGCATTGTAGAGATTGTAGTGGTCTGTACTTACTTTAAAATGCATGAAGCGAACCATTTTGAGGTATTACTTGCCAAAAAAGTTAGAAGATTGGGTTACATGATGAGTTGAACTCTACCCGTATCAAATACGGCCGTACTCCGGGCTTCCAAAAGCGGAAACGGTACGGGTACCATCCAGTATTTACGGTCCCGTACAACCGTACCTTTACGGGTACGGTTTGAAGCCCTAGCCAGGATTATAATCGATGGAGGCAGATGGCATGGAGACCTTTCAAGGATGAAGTTAAAAAGCTCCGAGCTGATGAGAAAGACGAGGAACAGTCCCGTGCCCGCAAGAAGAAGAAACCGCAGAAAGGTGAGGATAAAAAAAAAGAGGCCGAAACAAGGTTCTTCAAGTGATCAGGATTTGAAACCTCATCAACCCAAACGAGCAAGGGCTACTGACTCAGACCATCTAGATAGCAGTTCTGAATCGGAATCAGATCATGATGTCTTGAAGTCGAAATTATGGGCGATATAGTGTAAAATAATTACACTTTTCCGCACCTTTAGCAAAAAATGGTACATTTTTCCGCACCTTGAGCAAAAAATGGCCAAATTTCAGCACCTTTCAGTGAAATTCACACCCTTGATCACAGCAAAAATCAGCATCTGCTAGAATCAGCACCTTGTGCATTACATCTGGCACCTTTTGTGTTACATCTGGCACCTTTACAAAACTGTTTATTAATTAGTTCTGCATTTCCAAATATAGTACTGCTCTAGAAAATGTTCCTATTCCCCAGTTTCATCTTCCTCAAGCAGGTCAAAACCTACCATCTTAGCTCGTGCAGCATTGATCTCATCATCTGCATTCACAAAAGTTGCAGCATGATCATCTTCAACTGGTCAACAACTGGTGGAATTGGACCATCACCATCCACATCACCTTCAACTCCATACAGATCATTGACATCTTGAATGTCATCTGGATCACTGGTTCAGTACCCTCAATTGATAGCTTCTTCTCAGCTCAATTCATACAATGCAATGGGTGTTCAATTTCTGGCAGTGTGAACCTGATGATGGTTCCATCCCTCCCAAGCCCGGTCAAGTGAATGTTTTAGGGACAAATGCCAAATATAGCAAGCCTGATGCAAATATAGTATGTACTATAACCCATAGCATACATGTGAATTTTGCATGAAAGGTGTGGGTTTTGCATGAAAGGTGCCAATTTTGCATTAAAGGTGCCAATTGTGTTAGTTACAAGGTGCGAGTTTGTATCACTAGAGGTGCCAAAATTTGCAGCAGGGTGCCAAAATGTTGTGGCTTAACCTGCGGAAAGTTTTGGAACATGCGAAAAGTGTAATTATTTTACAAAATATCCACCATACGAAATCAAAGTTGAAGTTGAAGTTGAAGTAGACAGAGTAGACACTATAGGCTCTGACTGTATCGCCACTAGGATTATATGATTATATAATTAGTGCGTACCTTGTCAATATCCTTATCATGGCACAGTCTGCAACTGTTCTGTCAGAGCTTGTGGTTGCGGTTTGAAATTCGTTATTGGTAATCCACGTGACATCTGCTAAATACGGCGGTCACAGTAACTAAACCGGTCGAGGTTTAACATGTTCAGGACCTGATTCTGGTCTTGCAGATGTTCTTTCCAGTTGGGATGAGACTGTGATATGCTCTGCTGGTCCTTGCTACACTGATTGTGCTTTTTCCTATATGGGAGCTCCATCGTTACCAGTATCGAGGATATCGCCAGCCATGTAATACTGCCTGGCTCAAAAGTATCGTATTGATCCTTGCTAAGGCTTTCCAGCCTGATGATGATACAGAAAATTCATTTTGGCACTCAGAACAGGAAAAGGTCAATTTGGCAGCGTGATGCCGATGTGATATTAGAGATGCTCGGTTTGGATAGGACTGGTTCACTGGATAATTTTCTTCCAGATGCACTCATTATTTTATGCACTCATTGCAGACATTGCATTTTCTGTGGCCCAGACGCTAGCCTACAACGTCCAGAAAAGAGTCAAAAGGTATCGCTTTGTACCTCTTCCTTCACCACATCATCAGCCCATCTCTTTGTGGCACATTGCATTAAATGCAAGGCCAATTATTATCCAGATAAAATCATTTCTAAAGATTGCAACAATACACTCCAACAGCGCCTAGAATGCCATACCGACTTTATCTGTATATCTAAAAATGGAATATGGGCGCATAGAAAACTAGGCATCACACAGGAGAAGGCTACTGCACGGTTTCATTCTGGCTGGTCAAACTTTGCATACTGGATGAATGAGACCACCAAAAATTCCCATTTCCTCACCAATCGCCAATCCAAGCGACTCTTCATTGAGCATATGGGACGTCAGCTACTTGTTGCACATAACAAGGGCACTATGTTCTACTGTCCACCTAATACAACTGCAGACTTGCTCTGCCACTACATTCGTGATGTCATTAAAATGGTGGTATACTTGCATTGTCAATGTCTCATGGTTGCATGGATTGTACCCACACGAAGCGTTACCATGAGGACCTTATTGATGAAGGTCTAATCTTTGACAACAATCCTGTGGCAGTAGGTGAAGGTCAGATCAGTGAAAATGATCTGTTGGATGATCTCCTGGTGAAGTACTTTCAATAACCCAATTAACAGCCCAATTTAACATTTATACAGCACCACAATAACATCCCTCCACAGGATGACATTGTTGGTGTTCCTGAAGGTTTACAGACACCACCTCAAGCTCAACGTCCAAGTACTGATGTACCACGAGGCTATGTATGGATGGCAGTCATGACACTAGCACACAAAGTATGTTTTGAGCTGAACAAACTGTTAAACTTGAGTTAATTTTTTTGGACAGATGACTGCAAAAATCCCCTTACAAACTACCGTAATGGTCGATTTTGCCATCAGCATCGTGATATGGCTGATATGTGCGGAATTATTCCCTGTGGTCAGCCAGTCTTTCGTGCTGGAGCAACCACATGCAATAACCTTGAACATCGATCATGGTATGCCAAGTATCATTCCCGTTTCACTCGTCTATCCTACCCTGGAGTTCAGTGAGTTATACAAGGCCAAGCTCACAATGCAGGGAGACAGACTCACCCAAGTCGAGTTGAATTTCAGGTTCAGTTACCTCCTCTTGCAGGCACAGCAGTTGTTCATACATTCAGAGCATGACAAATCTACTGTGTTGAAACAGTACAGTGGGCTTGTGGTATGCCAGTTGGATGGGGAAAGTGTTACAAATCCAAAAGTATGCCTCAGGTTCTCTCAATACTCAACCACATTTGGCAGGATCATCCAGAATCCAGGCCAAGTTTTATTGTCTATGATGCTGCTTGTGATCTACTGCGCCACATTGTTACTCAGAATGTGGAAGATCATTGGTTGACAACAACCAAATTCATTGTTGATGCTTGGCATTATATCGGACCATCAAGCTCGGGATGCCTTGTGTCGCTTATGGTGCAATCCCTCTCCATTGAATGGTTCTCAGCCTGATCTCATTCTGATGCTTGAAGATGATAACGGAGTCAAGCATTCGACTCGAGCTTTTAACACTGAAACAGCAGAGCAAATGAATTCATGGTTGGATGGATTCAAAGCACAGTTGAGTCAAATGTCTGATATTACATTTGACTTCTATATGCATGTTCTGCTGCTGTTGTATGCAGAGAGGATCGAAAAAAGGATTGTAGAGAAGGAACACAGTTTGCCAGCTGAGTTTTGGGATCAGTAGCCTTATGTAGTTTCAACCTACCTAGAACGTGACTCTGTATTATTGAGATCGTGCAATGTCTTGTTTCTTTCAGTCATACATGTGAATCAAGGAGGTATCCACAATCCGTAGCATGTACATGCATGCATTCAGATAACTGATTCAACTGGATCATGAATATCCTCATTCCGCAGATGTGCACACATTCAGATAAGGCAAATCTCCCAATTTAACTGTATCCTGAATATCCTCATCCTGATCAGAAGTGTTCTCTAGCTCTTTCTGCAGACATTTGAACACTTTAGGATAGTGTAGGAGATGATAAGGCTCTCATTGATTCAAGCCATACAGCCACTCAGCTGTCCTACCCACTCAATTTTTTATTAGACGATACCAACCTACACTGTAGTACGCTGTAGTACACCATACCAGTACACTGTACTACACTGTACTGACCTGGAAGCTGAGTGCAGATCACTCAGCCAAAAGAGGTAGCGAAGTCCAATGAACTTTGTTGGACTCCATTGGACTACGGTGGCGTTCATTGGGTGTGTCCTGGATGGAGCGGTGGTCATTGGAGTTCAATGAACGACATTGTAGTCCTGTGAACTTCAGTGGAAGGAGGCAGAGAAAGCTGGTGGAGTGCACTGGAGTACACCGGAGTTTACTGACTTTGACAGGCGGGGTGTATTACTGAACCTGGTTTGGTACAAAGTAGGTACAAATCAGGGAGAAATCTGCAGAGAGTGAGAGTTTTAAGTCTGAAGCTCAAACTGAGAGCTCAAATCTCAAACAAATGTATCCTTAAGTCAGGTTTCTGAAGGCACTCTGACACTTGGAGGAACAAATCAAGGAGATACTTGAACCTTTGCTGCTGGGATAGAGTCGCAATGGAAGATCTCAGAACTACAGACCTGAAAGGGGTATATACGAAAAGGAACACACTGCACAGTCGGCTAATGTAATTTGCACACTCAAAGTGTGTCAACACACTCAGAAAGCCAAATTGGGCATTTTATGGAGTCTTTTATGTACTAAATGTAACTACATGATATCATCAGCTTATATGGGGGGGGGTTACATTTGGGTGAGACTCATACCGTCATCAGGCAGCCAAGCAGCCTGAGTTTTATGGGGGGGGCCTAACCCTAACCATCCAACTGTGGCATGTAATTATATAATGTGTTAGATGACATAGTCTGACTCATCTATGGCATGCCTTCTACCTTTCACTCCTATGGGTCAAGGGGGTCACATTTCAAAAACACCCTGACCTTCTGCATTTGGGCAAGTTTATTTCCTAGCCCATGTTAGCTTATCTCAGCAAATGGATTACATATCCTGGGATGCTTATGTTGGCTGACTCACCTCAAGGTCAGGTCACATGACTATTACCCTATTAGGTCATTTTAGGTGACAAACATTCGAGTGTGGTGCAATTAGCTGAGTGTGTACAGCTCAACTCACTGTGCAAGGATGAGTATGCAACATGCTGACTGTGCAGTGTGTAGACACTGACCTGAAAGTGGTTAAGTTTCATTAAGTTCAACCTTCAACTGCAAACCTAAGACTGGAAGAGAGTTTGAATCTAAGAGAGAATTTAGGCACTTGGAACCAACAGAACCTTTGGCTCGGATATTAAAGGAGATCAATCACTAAGAAAGGTGGCCTTTTGAATCAGGCAGAATAGAATGATCTTGGAATAAGCACTATTATCAGGTCATCCAAGATGACAATAATAACCAGGTTCTGGTTGAGTGGCAGGTTGAAGTTGGAGTGGACCACAGTGAGTAGAGCAAGAGCAGGATAATCATCTAAACAGGCATTACTTGACATGGGAAGAGTCAATAGAGCATGAGCTGAGGCAAAAGTAGCATGAGCTGCAACTAGAATTATAAGCACCAAACTGGGCGCTTGAACAGGAAGTGGAAATCTTATGCCCAAACTCGAGCAAGTGGAAGCTTCATGGGACCTTATCTAATGAAAATCAGCAGAGTCTAACATAACATATGCACCTTGAATCAAGTGGGATCTTAGAGCAAATAGATCTGGACAATGCAGCCAATTGGGATCTGCAATCTTAACCACAAATTCTCAGATAATAGTTGATCATCACCCTGAAACCAGTGTGGAGAATGAGTGTTGTCTACTGATAGACTGGGTTCTGCAGGTTGTGTCAAGTGGATCGGGTTTTGGTGGAGGGCTCGTTGTTGTAGGTTTAATGTATCTATAAAATTCAGTTGACTCAAAATATATTACTTAGCTCAGTTATTTCTCTTTGACTCAGAAAACTCGGCCTTGGGTACATATTCAACAATGTGGATTGGAATGAAACAAAAGCTGTTCAGCAGCCACTAAACTTTGCATAGTGGGCTCTACAGTATCACTCAAAGGCTGGATAATTGAACCTTTGGTTGTGCAATGCATCCTAGATTGGCCATTGTTGACATCGATTACTGTCATTCGTAGCTTCCTAGGAATGGATGGAAATGGATCAAAGGTCTTTTTGATCACAGAAGCCACTCAAGCTCAAGAAGAATTGAAGTTTTGCATTTCAAGGGCTCCAGTACTGGTTAAAATAGATTATGGCTTGGCCAAAACTGTTAGAAGAGGTAAGCGTGAATCTGACCATGGACTGATGGTAGTAGGAGTCAATTCCTCTTGGATGGGTGCAGGGTGGGCCGTTTATCAAATATTAGACAAAGGAAAACAACCAGCTTGGTTGGGGTCGTGTACTTTCAGTGAACGTGAACAGAACTACGGACAGGCAAAGACGGAAGTATATGGAGTCTTCTGGGTGCTTAAAGAACCCAGACATTGGGTCTGGGGTGTTCACTATCGATTGGATCATGACACAATTTCTCTAGCTCAAATGATTCATCAACCAGATGATGTTCCCAATGCCCCAATACTCACTGGGTAGCTTGGATTTGACTCTTCGATTTTGAGAGGGCGTTCGGGAAATGGGGACTCTGCCCCTTCCACCCCTCCGCCCCTCCGCCCCACCTTCCGCCCCATGAGATTAGGTTCTCCAGTTGTATATAACACCACTTACAGTCCATAATACATTGTCTGTGTCCTCAGAGTGCATCGTACGGCTTTGATTGAACCGATTTGCATATGCATGACTTGGCGTGACTGTGCGTGACTGATCGTGTCTGATCGTGTCTGATCGTGTCTGCGACGCTCCCTCACGTCCAAATCCACCCCGTGCAACCTGCTACAACGTAGCATATGCTTTTTGGAGACCTTTGCGAAGAGCTCGCTAGGAATGTTACCTCATTTCCCACCCTAACCTTACGACAACTCCTTCTCTTTTCCACCCTTGCAACAAAACTTACAGCCGAAATTCTGCTAGTTCAACCGTCCACCCATTCACTGGAAGTAGCTCCTCTGTATCTTCCGTCAGCAATCGTCGGCTTTCTTACTGATGCCTGTGGTATTGAAGCAGATACTGTTTCACAATGCTGGACGTGGTTGAAGGAGCTTATCTGGCAAGACGACCACTCTGGTATTGCGGGTGTGTCCGAAGCTGAGATTGCTGATGCGTTCCATCGACATGGACATTGCTATGGTCTTGGTAAGCCCAATATGAGTCATTGTTCTGGTAATCACTGCTACCTAGTTTCACCGCGTACACTCTGGCCTCCAAGACGCACCTGTATGACAGATGGCTGCTCACGGGCATCAAAGGGCCTTAAGCTTCAGCGATGTGAAGCTCGTCAGGCCCTTCTTTATACCATTGACCAAGGTGCTATACCGATATATTCTGTGCACCTTAAATGTGATGGTGTCGTGTCAACTATCACCACGACTACTACGTTCACAATGATCAGCGACATTACTATGGGGCAATCCCTGATATTTTACAAATCGGGGAGCATCAATTTGCTGAGACGCGTCTGCTACAAATGTGGTGACTCAGTTGTAATCAAGCTTGGTAATGCTGAGTTCGTCTTCAGCTCATTATTAACCTTCTTTTAGGGTATCCTGGTCGAACTCAGCAAGCATATATAGGTCTTGCTTTAATGAGCATACGGAGTATTCCATTCCTGATGATTGGGTGGTATCGGACTGTCTCAATGGCTCACAAGCCTTCGACGGCTTCCTTCTCTTGTCATTGATAGAAGACTGTCTTGCCCGTGAATGTGCCCTCACCATTCCACATACAGGAGACCAGAAGAACCGCTTTGACCAGGCTATGACAGATCGTAACCTTCGCATTCAATTACATGGACAGCCAGAGGTGCGCCATCGTTGCAAGAAGTGTGTTCGTGAATATCCAGCCACAGAGACCGATCGTATGTGGACTTTTACACTTCTTTTTCAAAAAGACTTACAATAATTAAAACAGCTGCAATAGAGGTGTCTGCTGTCATAAGTGATGGTAACTGCATGGGACATGTGTCCTGTCAATTCCACAACTGCCAGACACCTCTCACAAAAAACAGTGATTGGTTCTGCCCAGTTCATGCTCACCTAGCAGGACAATGTGCCGTCATCGATTGTTTATTACCTGTGGTCACTACTACCAACACAAAGCATACCTGTGCTGACCCCAATCACCAATCCCTTGAGCGCCAGCACAACGCCAGAGGAAATGCTCACTTCAAGCTCAGGGAATGTCTCAGAAAAGCACGACTAATTAATGCCATGGATGTGGAGGCAGTCTCAAGTAACATAGAATTTGGTGACATTGACGATGTGGAGGGCCGAGTTGGTGAAGAGTTGGCAGAGGAGTTGAACCCAAACAGCCGACCAGATTCTGAGGAGAATATTGCTACACAGGAGCCAGCCAAGAAGTTGAGAATTAAGATAGGTCGAGGTCGAACTCACAACGAGCAGCTCCTTGTCGCACCATGTGGAATCATCATAGCTTCTACAACATTCTATGGTGCTGAGGCCATTCCCTCAGTTGTTGTAAGTCCGTGCTACTTCTGTTTCCAACATTTATCATCTTGCATCTGTAGGAATTTGTTGAGAAGACATATCACTCATTTCGGCCTCCAAACCATCTCATCTATGATGCAAACTGCATCCTTTCAAAACATGTTCGAAGTACAAAGAACGAATTCTTCAAGAACATCGGTCTTGCTGTCGATGTCTTCCATTTCAATGCCAAGCATTCCGAGAAGGACACATGGTGCCAGGAGAATTGCAATCCAGCAGCATTTCCTGAGCTTATGACAGACGATGGTGGATGGTGGTTCAATACGTCAATCGCAGAGCAAACAAATGTGTGGTTGGGTAGCTTTTCATCCATTTGCCGGGAGATGGTGGCTACAAAGTATCAGTTCTTTATTGACCAGATGGTTATCATGCGAAATGAGCAGACATGGACAAGGTTGAAGAACGGCGGTTATGAGCCACAATACTGGGTAGATTTTGTACAATAGGTATGTCATACAAACACTTGTATTTAAGTTATAGTCCAGACCTTATCTCTTTCTCTGTTGTCGTATGCAGATGGCACTGAGGGATCGTGCTTTCAGAAGTTTCTTCAACAATTTCTTGTTCCGCGCCCGGTTCTCCTTCACCTTGTCTTCGTCTAGCAACTTGTTGAGTCTATTGGCTGCTTTATGCATTTTGTCCATCAACAGCCAGTTGGCATAGGTATCATTGTTGGCCAGTGGACCTGATGAACTGTTTCCTGACGGGAATAACTGCTCTTCAACCGTGTAGTAGTGAAGCTCATTTTTGGATATCCAGTCCCAGTCTGCATCAAGATTTGTAGGTGGGGGATCAATCACGTCTTCATTGTCATGGAAGCCGTTAACCCAGTCAAAAGCCTGTGCTTGTGAACCAATGTGCCGCGGCAGTGAGAACAGAATGAGAGACAGGCGTTGGTTGGCACTCATAGACTCCGCCTAATAAGCAGAAAGCTAAGTGAAGGCTGTAAACAAAGCTATGAGGAGCTTACGAGCATATTGAAAGGTGTTATGAATTGGGTGTGGTGTGCGTTGGAAGGTGTTATGAATTGGGCGTGGTGTGGTATTGTGGTATCTGTGGTGTTGTGGTGTCACTGGCAGTAATTCGCTTGTTTGTTGTTGGGCGTTTGCTGTCTTAGAGCCTTGTGTTGCGTATGTACTATGTGAAAGAACAAGCCAAGGGAGCAAGTCGCATGATCGCATGACCAAAATGCTCAATTATGTGACTACGTCGTATACATTACAAAACGAGATGACTAGCGAGTACTAAGATCAAGAGAAACAGTGAGACAGTGTAATCAGCCTCTTCGATTAATGTGTTTCATAGCTGCCTTCTTGGCGGCATGTGGCATAGGGTTCTCTTTTGCAAAGACTCTCCACAGCCCAGCTGGGGTACGTCCTGCAGTCAAAGCCTTCTGTCGTGCCTCTTCAGATGCAGCAAACCATCTCTTCTTGTTGTCGTGATACGTTGAAGAGTTGTACTTCTCCTCCTGAGGAAAATGTTCAAGAAATATGGTAGCGTTGGTTCGGCGAGAGGACATCTTGTTATCCATGATCTCCTGCATGCAGGCGACAATGTCTGTGACATAGTAATCGTATGGCCAGCACTTTGCCACGTCGCTGTCTTCATCAGAAGAGGATACAATGATTGGTTTGGATGATGATGATGATGAGGGAACGTATGAAGCATCATCGCTGGAGGTAAGGTCAATAACAGCAGAAGGCAATGGCGGCAAGACGAAAGGGCTGAATTCCCTTGTGATGAGAGGGTCATCAGCTGGAGACAAGGAGGTGGTGTATCGTGGGCCAAGTGGGCCACTAGGAGAGGTGGGAGACTTGTGTCGCATACATTTGGGGGTGGGTACATGTGGTGGCGATGCAGACATTGAGAGATCCCTTCATTTGTGTACAGGAGGTGGAGAATGAGATGATTGGGAGCGAGACGACAGGGAGCGAGAGTGGGGAGAGCGAGATGACTGAGAGTGAGAATGAGAAGGTGAGAGTGAAGAAGCCTCATTTCGCTTCAAAGGCAGGGGAGCCATAGCGATGAGGTTCGCATCCAACTTTGCTTTGATCTCCTGTCGCTGTTGCTGCAGATTATTGAAGAGATGTGGTCTTCCTACTGTGTTCATACTGAGAAGAGTTGCCTTTAATTCATCAAACTGGTTACATTGAGTTACACCTCGCTGTTTCAGGAACACGGCACGTTGATTGCCAAGATGAATAACATGACCTGGGACAGCAACTGTGGCCCATAACCCCGACAGAAGGTAAAGTGATATGTGTGTGGGATTCAAAGCAGGGCCAAAGAGTTCGAGCTCTTCGAGGAGGTCAGTCATGAGCTGGAGATGACCTTGGGTGTTAAGTTTGTCTTGAAGAACAAGAATAGAGGGGTCCGGGTCGTTCTGACCATATGGTAAGTACACACATCAGTTATGGAGACAGATAGAGGAACTGGTCCCATTACCATTTGTTTTGCGACGGTAGAAGATGCAGCGGGTTCCTGTGTTGGGACAAATGACTGGGCACTTAATAGACTTAGCTATAGTATTCTCGCTGTCTGGAACTGCCACGTACCCATACATAATAATGTTTCTTTTTGGTACTCCAGCGGAATGGAAGGAATTTCTTGTGGGTTGCACAGGTGCGTCCATCACGAAACTCTTCCATTTTGTGCAAAATCCGGTACAGCGAGATTATGAGAAGAGATGCGAGTCGGCGTGATGTAACACTCGCCTTGGTGAGGAAAAGTGTCGCAGAGAAGTGTCGTAGAGGTGGCGCAGGAAGTGGTTAGTTGCAAGACACGATCTGTCACACATGATGTCACACTCTGAAGCTCGCGCTTTGTCTCGGCCAAACATATACAGGTAGAGTGTAATTATGTAGCATTATATATTATACACACTAATAGAACCTACTAGACCTTTTTCTATGGGGCGGAAGGGAGGGGCGGAGGGGCGGAGGGGCGGAAGGGGCGGAGTCCCCATTTCGGAATCTTTCTGGATTTTGAGCCCCATCACGTGACGGCAACTGCGTTCCGAGTTGAAGACAGACTCTCCAGACATGGTCTAGCAGCTGAAGGTAAGTTCTATCAAGATAATACTGACCCAGAGGAATTTTTAGATGCATATATAACTGCAGCTTATGTATCAAGCACCCGTATCAACCAAACCGACACTAGCCACAGTGACGCGGTATATTTTTGACTCACTCTATTCCAAATATTCGAATCCTTTTGTATCGGCTTCACACTATCCTCCTAATATTCCGTTCTTACAGAACTCGATTCTAACTAAGGACTTACAAGCGCAGCTAGAGACTCCGACTTCAACTTTTGAAGCATCGTTGATTACAAATTCGCTTATGCGAGTGTGCGAAATTACAATCTCACGGCTCGTCTCAACAGTCATGTCATGACACAATTTCTCTAGCAGACATTGGGTCTGGGGTGTTCACTGTCAATTGGATCATGACACAATTTCTCTAGCTCAAATGATTCATCAACCAGATGATGTTCCCAATGCCCCAATACTCAGTGGGTAGCTTGGATCTGACTCTTCGATTTTGAGCCCCATCACGTGCCGGCAACTGCGTCCCGAGTTGAAGACAGACTCTCCAGACATGGTCTAGCAGCTGAAGGTAAGTTCTATCAAGATAATACTGACCCAGAGAAATTTATGCAGCTTATGGGTATCAAGCACCCGTATCAACCAAACCGACATAGCCACAGTGACGCGGTATATTTTGGACTCGCTCTATCTCAAATATTCGAATCCTTTTGTATCGGCTTCACACTATCCTCCTATCTTACAGAACTCGATTCTAACTAAGGACTTACCAGCGCAGCTAGAGACTCCGACTTCAACTTTCGAAGCATCGTTGATTACAAATTCGCTTATGCGAGTGTGCGAAACTACAATCTCACGGCTCGTCTCAACAGTCTGAAACATTTCTTCTAGTACGGAAACTGTGGAATTGGTACTATATCTCGTCTCAACAGTCTGAAACATTTCTTCTATAGCTAGAGACACCGACTTCGACTTTTGAAGGATCGTTGATTACAAATTCGCTTATGCGAGCGTGCGAAACTACAATCTCACGGCTCGTCCCAACAGTCTGGAACATTTCTTCTAGGTACAAACTGTGGATAAGGTATTCGTTATTCTCACTGTACTATGTGGTTGCCAATGAACCTCGGCACAGGAGAGGATTCTCTCCTGAACTCTGAGGTTCAGACGCCGGCCGCTCGAAGCATCGGAGTAAGACCGACGACCCCGCCCAGAGCAGAGCTCCAAGAGCAAAGCTCGCTGGCGGTCGACGGAGATGCAAAGAAGCGCCGTCAGACTGACAACCCCAACAGAGCGATGTGATGGAATGATGGGGAAAAAAATATTTTAGTGTGATGACAAATATGAAATGAAATGAAACACGTAATAAGGTATCCGTTTGTAATCTCGGATTGATTTGATAGAAGAGGTTTGTCAATGAACTCGACTTTAAGGTGAGTTGTTCACCTTCAACCGAGTTCAGACGCCGGGAAGCTTATGAGGCTCGTAGTGACTGAAACCCCACCCGGAGCAGAGCTCAAGAGCGGAGCTCGCTGTCAGGCAACGTCGAGCAGCAAAGTAACCCGGACAAACCACTGGAGTGATGCTCCTTCAAAGTTTTAAATCGAAATTAATTGTAAGTCAAGTTCAATCAGCAAATACATTATCGTCTACATCTTCGTTCAGTCCGTGTGCCCTGGCAAAGTTGCTGATGTTGGAATCCCAACTTCGAGTAACTGCCAGAGGTATGATTTGTTCTAATCGACGCCAGTAAATCAAGAAACATAGAGATGACCAACCCCCAATCTTCATAATAGTTTCGGGTGGAACACCATCCAGGAGTAATTTGAGTGTACCCCCGATGCGATAGCTATGGCCGTGGGTGAGTTCGAGACCAGCAGACTCGAATATGGATTTTGTAAATGATAGAAAATTTTTTTTATCCATTGTTTCAAATGAACCCTCCTTTCGGTAAGCTAATAGGGGTGTAGAGGATGCGTCGTCAGATGCACCAAGTTTGTTGATAGAAAGGTGATTTGAGAATGCGTCGACTGGGCAGAATTCGTCCCCCGTCGCGGTCAGAATACAATCGAAACCTTGAGTACCTGTTGTCTTCGTCCATGGTAGATGGAAAGACACGACGCGGCGATTGTTAACTGTGTAGAAAGATATTCGAGTTGCTCTGGATACATTGAAAGTAGCATCAAATGAATTGGTGTACTTCGGGATGATTTCGCCAAGTCGCCTGCAAGCCCAGAAGCTGACGACTGCAATGGCCCAGATTGCAGCATGCAGTGGATCATTTAGATCCAAGTTTTGACGCAAAGCACGTAGGTGATCTAGCGTTATGGCATTGCGTAAAGGACGCTTGAAAATGATGCCTTCTTTGTCCGCAGTGCGTTTGATGGATGTGATCCAGGAGTGCTTTCCATTCCACTCTGCGTTATTGAATATGTGCCATAAACGAATTCCATTCAGCCAGTTTCTGATTGCTTTTCCTGAAGCAGAGCCTGAGGCGTCGGCAATAAAACCAGCAAGAAGAACGTAAGATGCTGGCATGCGACGGCCTTCAGGAATAGCATGTCGATCGCAATATTGGGTAAATCGGAGAAGACCCGCACCATATTGGGTACGAGTGTCATCGGTTACTGCATTTAAGAGTTTAGATAAAAGGACCTTCTGCTGCGTGATTGGTAGATCAGCATCGAGCTCAGCCTGAGCTATTTTTGAGTGGGGAGTTGTCCACATCAGGATGCGACGATCTGCTGGTACAGATGGACGAAAAGGACTGGAGGTGTATTCGTTCTCTGGTCTGGGCCTGCGGACTTTTTTGGGTGACATTGATGCCGCAATGGATTGCCGAACTGATGTAGAAGCTATCATGTTAGTGTTGGAAATAGTTGAATCATTGAGAAAATTTAACGAGACATGATCGACAGGTGGTACAGAAGAAATATTAGATGTAGACTCATTGAATGAAGTTAAAAGATCAAACGCAGTGGATGAATCGATGGTATCAATGGTATCGATGTTCGAGTTATCAGAAGTGATATACGAGTTAGAAATATTGTTGTCAGACTTGAAGTCGTAATCGGAAGAAGGTGAGAAGGATGGTATCGTTTCGGGGCTTCCATCGCGCGGAAGGATAGCATCAAAATATGCTTCCCATGGAAGATCCGCGGGCTCACTTGAGTCCGCTGAGTAACATGGTGTATTATCCATGATGGTCCAAGAGTAGATCTCGAAGATCGTTTGGAAGGTCAAATGCGCGAGAGAGGCGCTTGTGTTGAGGCAGAGATGCGATCCCGCGTGAGATCGGATCTGCTGGATTGAGTGAAGACTCGATGTATTTAAAAGTTAAGGAGATGAGGTGAGCTGCTGATGCAGCATATGTTCGACGTACGCATAGATTGATTTCTGAATTTCGACTACGACCTTTCGAGTGGGCCCCAATGGCACCGTCATTGTCTGAAAACGTGCGTAAATGAGTATCATGGAAACGAAGCTGGATTAGGAAGTAGACGAGAAGCTCGAGAGCGATCGCTTCCAGCCAGCAGATGTCACGTCCTGGGATTTTCCAACCTTCTACCAGTCGAAAAGCGTACCATCTGTCTTGGATGATGATGCCAATACCCCAGCTTGTGGATGCATCAACAAAAATACCTAAATCCCGAAGCTCTGCTAGAGGGTATAGTTGTCGACAAGCTAGAGGGTCACTCAGTCGACTATACCACCAATTCAAGGACGAAATTAGGGAATTGGGTATGAAGCGTCTGGCGAATTCGTTTGCTTTGAATGAAGACATAAAGTTCGAGATTGCGGGTAATCGGGAGCTTCCATCGAGATAGATAAAACAGATGTGAACGAGTGATCCGTGAATCTGTTGAACTTCAAGGAGTGAGACTCGAGTATGGGACTCTGCT
>QLOY01000303.1:0-31556 GCA_003313965.1 Megacollybia marginata | reverse complement strand
GCGGGGGTAGAAAAAACACGGACCGTCTTCAGTGCAACAAAAAGCGACTGAAGACACGTGATACACTATCTAATAATAAGTAGTCCATCCCAAGTGGGACCTTGTAATCGTATGATACGGAGTAAGTCAACAGTCCGAGTACCTAAACCAATTCAATATCAAAATTTGGTTTCGTCCAGGTAAACTCGGAACTAAACCAGACTCGCTAACTCAATGATGGGACATTTATCTCAAAGACAGAGACAACTCCACCTTTGCGCCAACCCCGACAATCTCCAACCAGTCTTCGACAATGATCAACTCTCTTTTTCTCTCTGAGCAACACTACTAGAAGAAGTTGTGCTCCGTACCTCCGTAATAGTTGACACAGATCAACTACATCAGGATTTTATCTCCGCTTATCCTGATGATCCTAAAACAATTGCAGGTCTCAATCTAGCACAATTGGAAAATCCAGGACAATGGTCAATTGGAGAAGACTCCGGTCTTCTCTATCTCAACAATCACATCTATGTCCCAAACTCTAATGCACTGAAACTTCGAGTTTTACAACTCCTTCATGACCACGTTCTCTCTGGACATTTTGGTCAAAATCGAACACTATCCAAAGTCCAGCAAGTTTATGTCTTCCCCGGACTCCAGACTTATGTCCATGATTATGTCCGATCCTGCACCACCTGCAGAAGAAACAAGGCTCCATGACATAGACCATACGGTCTACTCTGACCACTACCAATTCCACCCCAGCAATGGCATTCCATTTCCATGGATTTCATTATCGATCTTCCTCTGGTCAACAATTTCGACTCAATCCTAGTAATCGTCGACCAACTCTCCAAATACATTATTCTTATTCTGACTACCAAAGGAGTCACCTCCGAAGAACTCGCCAAACTCCTTCTCCTCTATGTCTTTGCCCACCATGGAATTCCGGAACACATTACTTCCGATCATGGATCCATTTTTATTTCTTATTTCATGTTGGCTTTGGGTAAACTCCTTGATATTCAACTCCACTTCACTGCTGGCTACCATCCAGAAGCTGACAGACAAACAGAAAGGATGAATCAAACCTTAGAACAATTCATCTGGACTTATTGCACATACTAGCAAGATAATTGGGACCAACTCCTTCCTTTAGCAGGAATTGCTCTCAACTCTGCTGAGTCAGCAGCCATTGAAGTTACACCCTTCTTTGCCAACAAGGGTTTTCATCCAAGATTTGGTTATAACAACAACAAGGATGTTAACAGCAAACCAGCTTTGGATTTCACCATTACACTTGATTCACTTTCTGAATTCCTACAGGCCCAACTTGTCTGATCACAAGAGATCATGAAACGAAATGCTGATCATCATCTCTGAGATGCTCCAGAGTTCAAGATCGGACAAAAGGCCTATGTCTCCATGGAATTTATCAAAACCACTCGACCAACCAAGAAATTCACTGAAGTCCAGTTCAGACCTTTCGAAATCATCGGTTGACCAAATCCAAATTCTGTAACACTCCATCTTCCACACTACCTAGCTGGAATCCATCCTGTCTTCCCAGTGTCCCAAGTTGAACCCTATATTCCTGTGGAAAACATTCCCAATCGGATTCCCGATCCTCCACCTCCGGTCGAAGTAGAAGGTGAACTTGAATTTGAAGTCAGTGAAATCCTTGACTCCAAAACTGATCACCGCTGTAGAGTTCCAATCCGCTACTATGTCCAATGGGCAGGATATGAAGGAACTGATGAAGAGTTCTCCTGGGTAGGGGCAGATGACTTACAACACTCTCTGGAGTACATTGATGAATTCCATGAACAATATCGAATAAACCTGGATCATGGATTCCTCCCTGAAGTCCGATATCACAGCCCAAAGGCCTTACGACATCTTACTCCGAATTACAGCATTTTTGATCTGATAGCTTTTCTTCTTGCTCTCAGAATTCCGTCTTACGGCATTTAAGTCTGATTGCTGGACAATCTGATTCTTTCCAATTTTCTTTCTGCTCTCAGAATTGGACTTACGGCATTTCAGGTCCGATTGTTTGACAATCTGATCCTTTCCAATTTTCTAACCAATTGCCAACTCTGAGAAAGAAAACAACTTAAATTTCTATATACAACAGAGCCAGCTCCGATTAATTACTGTCCTCCGACTCCTTCAGTTCCTCCAGTTCTTCCCCTCTTCCTCCACCCTTCTCTTCACCTTTCTCCGACTGCGCCCTCTGCAACCTTTTCCGCGCCTCTTCGACAGTAGAAGCGCTCCGTTTCCACTTCCTCCCCATCTCCACCTTAAGACCAAGCAATGCGGACTTCATGTCCAACATCACCTCGGTCATCCTCTCCATTGCCTTCATTGACTTCTCTGCCACCTCCTGGGTCTTCTTCTGCTCTGACGACATACCCTCCACAAATTTCATAAACAACTCTGACAACCTATTGTCGTCGGAGATGTAACGAGTCATTGTGACTGGATTGTCCAACCACTCTCCGCATCTGCAGAGTCAACGGAGTACTCATAGTACTCTGGTCTTTGTCATCCTCCTTCTCCTTCCCTTTGCCCTTTCCTTTCTTGACCCTTTCACTGCCCGCCTCTGAAGTAGCCACCCGCGACTGACTCAGAGGTTCAGCAGGCTTTGGAGTCCATGAACACTTCAACTTCCCTTTCTTGCACGGAGCACAGGCCTTCGCCTTTACCCCCTTTCCTGGAACACACCTGTCAGAGATTCCTTTCAACAAGCAAAGACTACAAGGGGCTGTTAAAATAATTAATCTTCCTCTCTAAAAAAGAAACTAACACTCACCTTTCAAAGGTACCCCAACCCATTCGCTCCGAGTCATCTCCTTCTTATCAGAACCACCAACGGGTTCTGCATCTGACTCCTGTGTCTGCACCATCTGCCTTCTTTCGCTCTACCTCCAGTGCATCCATCCGCTCCTTTGCCAACCTGCCTTTTGCTCCCTCTGCTTCCGCCTTTCCTCTTTCTCCAACTTCCTCCTGGCATCTGTCTCCTCTTTCTCCAGCCTCTGCTTCTCTGCCAATTTCGTGACCTTCTTGGCAGCCTCCTCCTGCTTAGCTGCCATCTCCCACTGCCACACCTTCATCTCCACCTCCTGTCGCTAGAGCTCCTCCAACTCCACCTGCAACGCCAACTCAGCCTCCGTAGGGCCCGGAGGAGCCATCTCCGTGTCAGAGTTGAAATTTGATTCATGTGGAGAAGAGGGCGACATTGTAAGAAGAATTTGGAAGCTAAGTCAATTTTCCAGGGGGGATTTTATACTAGAAAGTTATTTCAGGACGGTCAGGTGAGCAGAACCTTCCAGAACGTTCTAATAAGTCTATCGAGGCTCTGGACCTAAAAGGGGGGCACTGTTACGTGCTGTGCTATAATCTGGTATACTCCGGTATACTCCGGTAACCTTAAGTTGCAGCCTATAGCCTTGCACAAATCTCAACAGGGGTTTTCCGCTATGAAGTTTTCTGAGTGTTTTCCCTTCAACTCCAGTCTCGTTCTGAGACTCTGGATCATGGCCCAGCACTCCACCAATTCCAGGTACAGAAGTCATCATCGGACCACACTACATACACATTTCTTGGACCTATGACCTTCTTGTATATATTTCCCTAAAGTCCGATTATCTCCACTTGTAAATACTTTTGTTTCTCGCTTAGACTCCTTTACCTCGTGTACTTCTTACAATTCCGGTCCAGTAGTATTTAAGCTACAACTCAGTCCTGTCAGGCATCCACTAGAACCACATCTTACATAATATAACCTGCTGCCTTTGGGGACTCCATCATGAACCTAGCACACCTCCAGGACGATAACTGAAGAGGATGATAACTGAAGAGATCTTGCACTTAGAGGACACTCTGAGTGGTAGAAGTGGGAGAAAAGACTAATATCAAGACTAAGGGAATACAGCTATAGTACCCCTACTTATATACAGCTATAGTTACACTTCCTGACTCCAAAGATAAGCCTCTTGAAAGATAAGAGAACCGGAACAACAGATAGAACCCAGAACTAGAAAGATAAGCTTAAAAGATAAGAGAACCAGGACAATGGATATGACCCTGGAACTACCACTAATGGAGATAGAGAGAGATATAGATATGAAACCATGAGAAAGACTAACTCAATGGAGACAATGTGGAAATAGGAGATAGGAGATAGGCATAAGCTGAGATATAGTGGAAATAAGATGGAAAATGAAAATGAATACGAGGTAAAATGAAAAAGATAAGAAAAAGAAACTAAGGGGGTAAATTCTGTTCATAACAAGTCCGTTGTACTTTAGACAGAAAATCTATTTATCTAAACCTACTCTAACTCTCGCTCTGTCTTTCGTCTCTCTGTCCTCCGGACTCCAAAACTCTACCTCAGACTTGACTAGGTAATAGGCCGGACCTCTGTCAGTTAACTCCGACGAAGTTCTGGGCTGAACCCGAAGTTCATACCAACAAGTCCGCATCCATACAAACCCCGGTTCTTGGAGTTCGTCGGACTTACAAATAGGGGCACAGCGGACACAGAGGTGCGTTACTAATAGTCTCGTGGAAGTGCCCTCCCAGTTCTGCACATCCTTGATATACCATAGGTCTCTCTCTGCTATGCCATCACCAACCCTCTATACCAAAACCACTGCCATGAATCTACTCCTGCATCCCCACTACCACCATGTCCATGCCACCTAATTCCACTGCATCAGCCAGCACTGCCCAACTGCCACGTTAATAGGGAACCTCACCATGAAGATGTGAGGGAGCTGACTATGCTGCTACTAAAAGCTAACTAGAGAGAGAGAACCAATCACGGACTGGTGAGGAGAACTAGAGCACTACACTCTACACCATACACCAAACCACACTAGTTCCAACACTCTAAAACACCTTAGAACACTGTCTAAACACTTCTTTGTTTATTTTATTTCCCTTGAGTTTAATGACTCACAAAATGCACGCCCACAGATACATGGACACAAACAAAACCGACAATGCGAATGAGAGTGGTACCAGATGTACTGGTGTGAAGACCAAGGTCTTGAGGTCAACTACAAGTCAGGGTATTTCCTGATAAGGAAAGAGAGAGGTGTCCTAGAACAGCAGACTAAAATGCCATGACAAGTGGGGCAGCAACCTCATGGATATGCGAGACTCTGGCTATGACGAGTGACCTGGGGGAGATCTTTCCTCAAATGGACAAAACTCCACAGATACTCTAGCTGACCAGAGTTGTTGTATGTGAGAGTGCTAGGTAGTTACTACCTGCTAAATACACGAAGGCTGCCTGCCTGTATTCTATTCTGCTATACTGCTACTCTGTGAGCTTTTATACCTTTCCTACTTCCTCCAGAAACTTCCAATCACCTGACTTCAGCACTAGCATACATCTTCCCTCCTGCTAGTCCTGATTTTGTTTCCCCCTGCCAAAGTAGCTGCCATGCTGTGAAAAGTGATGTTATCCATTCTGGCTTATATGTCCTCATGGGTCTGTGGGTAAGTCTGATTTGTCTATTTCCTAATGACGATCCCTCTGTGGTCTCATCACATCGCAGTCATGTGCATGATCCCATCATGTCAACTCGGCTAGACCTCATCATACTTGGTTACTGAGTAGACTACACCCAATTGCCTGTTTAGAGTAGCTAACTATTGCTTGTTAACATTTTGTGTCCTCCTAGCAGTTGCTAGAGGAACCAGCCCTTATTCCACAGGTTTAGCTCTGCTCCACCCTTCCACTGCTCTGCGGGCCAGTGATCTCTGTAAGATGGTGATGATTTCAACTAGACCATTACTATTGCCTGTTTATAATTTATAAAATGTTCCATAAAAAAGGGCACAGGTGAGTTGTGATGGCTAGGTACGATAGCAAAGGCTTCCAGGCCCTATTTATCCTCCTCAACCTGGTTTGTGACTGTCTGCGGGCTCGTAAAACCTGTTTGCCAGGTGATAGACCTCTAGGGAGTCTTTCCCTAATTTCAAGGTTACTGTAAGATTTCGGGCTTGGTCACTTTCAAGTCTTATCAACATCACCCATTGCATTCCCAACAGTTCCACTGCATCTTAACCACCATCTCACCTTTTCAGTCTCGCAATCTAGCTATAATAAGATACAAAATAAATTTTTTAAATCTGAATATTTCATTATTTATCTGAAATTTAATTGTGAATCCAGCAGAATTTAGTATTCTATATCTCAGAAAAAGGTTTCTATCTCTGTACTGCCTGCTGCGCTGCCCAGCAGCAAGTTTTGTTGAATACCAAACAAGAACAAATAAAGGCAGGCATGCCAAAAGCAGATGCACAACCCATGCTATATTATTCATTAGGTATTATATAGCCATAGGTATTCAATAGTGTATACAATATTAGGATTGAATTAGCCATATGACATGGTTAGTACCATCAAAATGCCTGCTGCCAGGCTATAGTTAGAACCAGTCCAGGAGGCTTTTATAAATGGATATAACCACTTGGAAAGGCTCTTTAGAGGGGCAAGAGGTGTAGATGAGGATCAGAAGGTAGGCAAAGTTGTCAACTGAGATGAGTGAGATGAAAGATGTTATTTTTGGTATTTTGTAAGGTGACAAGTAAATTAGGGCACTCAAGATCTTATAATATCAAAACTAAAGAATACAGCAAATAACTAAAGGTTTAAATACAGAGTAGCTATGTAATCAATAAATGGATAAGGGTGGAGTTGAAAGATAACAAGGGAAAAAGATAAGCTATCTGTGCTGCATGTTTGTGATAAGTTATCTGAAGTGATAGCAGATAAGGGAAATGAAAGATAAGGTGATATGAATGTGAAATGAAATAAGGTCTTGATAAGGCACGTGGTTGAGCACTAAAAGTGGGGAAATCGTAACATAAACAAGATATTCATGTTTGGATCTCTAGGTCAGTCTGACAAAAAGGAGGGAGGTGGTAATCAAGAAGGTGCTTATGTTCTATAAGCAGAAAGAGATTCTTAAAAAATGTATCACTACAGTGGAGGAAGAGATTTTGAATAAGGATGATGAAGACATGTTCACTGAAAACAAGTTGCAAAATGATCAGAAGGAACTGAGTGAGTTGAAAGAAAAGATTTCAAACACTAAGAATAGCCTAGGAGCAGCTGGGTAGAAAATGCTGCAAGATTTTCTCAAGAGCCCCTATATCAAGAAGCAGATGAATGCATTGGCAATCAAAATATGGATCTGATATAAATTATGCCAATGGAAGTTTAAGTTTAACCGGTTTGAGCGAGCAGCTCAGCACCAAAGGAATGGTATATTCTTCTTGTTCTACTGTCCTCAATTGTTGTTAATCTTGTTAGTTGCATGCTCATGTGGAGTCTGTGTTGAGTGTCATTTACACGTGACTCATCCGTGATACTTAAGTCATGGATGTGTGACCTGGACCTCAGTTATTTGTCTGAGGTACAGTGCATTCCTTCTAACATAAATATCATACTGAAAGTACTTGTAGCGTATTCTGTATCACAGATACATAATAAGAGTCGTTTGTCTATCACAACACTGAGCATATTCTGTATCACAGGTATCCCAATTCAACAGGTTATGGGCTTTTGAGGCGGCCGCCTGTCTTCAATATTGTCTCGCTAGTAGATTTTCTTCAACTCATCAATATCTATCCTATTTGTGTGCATTTGTGTGGTTTTTTATTGCCACGTCATCTGTGTCTGTGGAATTTTCTGCCTATCAAAACTTTTGCCCATCCCCACCATGCCCGCAAAGTCTTCCCCACAGTCTGGTGGTGGTGGTGGACTCACCTCTCCCATTAACCTTACTCCAAATACTCAAGCACATTGTGAAGAGGCTGAGAAGCTGCATCTCCTTGATGTTAGCAACCCGTCCATTTATAGTGTCAATTTGCCCCCCAGCTCTTGGCCTATGGACGCTCCTGTGCTGTCCCTTGTCAATTGCAATTTTAACACATGGGATTGTCATCTGGAAATGGTTCTCAGCTGCTACGGGTCCCTCGCTGATCACCTTATATCCTCATATGTCAGTCCTGATCCCTCTCTTTTCCCGATGTCTGCAAATAACTGGAGGATGAATGATCGCACTGTTTGTTCTTTCACGTCAGCACGTCTGGATGAATCCGAGTTGGATTTTGTTTGGGATTTTCATACCAGGCCCACTGCTGAGTTGTATGCAGCTTTACACAAATGCCATACACAACTCGGACCTGTTTTGCAAGTCGCTCATGTCAAAGAGGCTCTGTCCTTGCAGTTTTCCCACCAGACTCCTCTGGCCGACACCATTACCCAGATTAAACAGGCGAATGAGGCTATTTGGGCCATGGGGCCACTGGATACTAACACATTTTTATCCCTTCTGCTTATTTGTGCTCTTTTGGATCAGTTCCCGAATCTAGCCGCAGCCATTACAAGTCGTTTGGCAGATGCTACTCCCTCCCAGCCATACTCCAGTAATCTCATCATCCAGCGCATACAGTATGAAGCCGTCAGCAAAAATCCACTTGATAGCCAACCCCATGATGCTGCCCCCACTCACATGGCATTGATGGCTCAGTCTACCCATCAGTTATCTTCTTCTGGGTCCTCTCACCTCCCAGACAAACTGCAAATTGACTAGTCATACCTTACCTTATTGCAATAAGCCTGGAGGGGGCATGGCTGGCAAGTCCTTGGATGAATGTTGTGCAAAACGGAAAGCAGATCGCATGGCTTCTCACGGAGGTGGTGGTGCCTCTGCATCTGGCACTTCTACACCAGCTAGTCCTTCTGTTGCGCAAACTGCTGAAACAGAAAGCAGATCACATGGCTTCTCATGGAGGTGGTGGTGCCTCTGCATCTGACGCTTCTACACCAGCTGGTCCTTCTGTTGCGCAAACTGCTCATATCACTAAAGAGGTGCACATCACATTTGCGACTGCTCTGGTTGAATCTATCTTCGACACCAGCGTCACGCATACCATGAGCAGCTGATGTGTCCGAATACAAGACTTTTCTCATGGTAAAGGGTGATTCTGACTATGCTTCTGTGGACTGGTGGGCGGATTCGCGTGTTGGTGATGTTTTTCAGGCAGAGGCATTTACCTCTGTTGAATCCTCTCCTTGGCTGATGGACTCGTGCACATCTGTTAGAATCACACACTGTCATGCTGATTTCACTGATCTTGTCCCTCTCCATACCCCTCGTGTTGTGCGTGGTCTGGGAGGGAGCTCCATTACTGCATCAGGAGTAGGGAGTGTCGTTGTACCAACAGGGAAGGGAACCAAGCTCAAACAAACTCAATCCAGTCCTGTTTATCCCACAGTCAAACATTCAATTGATCTCTGTTCCTAATCTGGATCGTGCTGGCTACAGTACTACTTTTAAAAATTGATGTGCTGAAATCCAACACATTCAAACATCTCAATTCGTTGCTACTGGTTCCTTGCTCCCTGCCTGTAACATTTATCGCCTGAACCCTTCACACTTGCACGATATCTTCTTGTCACTCAAAGCTCGCATTCCTGACCTCCAGACCTGGCACTGTCATATGGGCCATGTCAATTATCAGTCTATCCTCAACCTAACTTGCTGATGGTATACAGATTGATTTGACTTCCAACCTACCTACCTGCGCTTCATGTACAGTGGCAGCCAAATATTTGTTCTATGGGTATTTTTAGAATAATCAAACAAATATCTCCGTATTCAGAGACTTTTAGAACAGCTTGTAAGGGACAAATCTATAGCTATTGTATGCTAGAATATGTGTACAAAGAGAATTTTTAATCCATGTTATTGGTGCTGAGATATCACATCAAGTTTGACCATGCTGCCGAAACTGGCCTGTACACACATGGCACGTCAACCAAAAACATTGTAAAAAATCATTTACAAGACGAGATATCACTAGTACTTGATATACATTCCATTTGCCTCCTTCAGGGCCTGAACACAACCTGGCATTGACTCATACAACCTCCAAATGTAGCCAGAATCCAGCTTTACCCATTCTTCCTGAAGCACTACCCATAACTCATCTAAATTTGCTGGCATTCGTGGTCTGTGGCAAATAGCACGGTCTAGCTGATCCCATGCATTCTCTATCAGGTTCATATCAGGAGACGAAGGTGCCCAAGGCAATAATTCTATGTCCATGTCCTCAAACCATGCTCGGGCAAGGCAGGACATGTGTTTGGGGTCATTATCTTGTTGGAAATAGATGGATGTGCGGTCAATATCATAGTCATCGAGGCTGGGGAGGAAGGCTTCTTCGAGAATCTGAACATATTGCTTTGCATCCATCCTCCCATCAACACGACAAAGCCAGCTGGTTCCCTCCAGTCTGATGCATTCCCACACCTGCAAACTACCTCCACTGTGCTTCACCGTCTTCTTGACATTTCGATCTAAAAATTCTTCCCCCACTCTGCATCAACGATACCTCTTCCCATCTGACCCAAAGAGGTTGAATTTGGACTCGTCAGAGAACCAAACAGCCTCCCAATCTTTAACTGTCTAGAAATCAACCTTCTTGACCCAATTTTTCTGCATTGTGATGTGACGATCAGACAGGAAACAATGCACATGTCCATTTAGGCCCATACTGCATAGTGCAGTATGAACAGAACAGACCGGAGCATCTGGAAATAGCATCCACTGCACATCAGAGCCATTGCATGCTGTCCCATTTTGAATTGCATGCTCCATTTATCATAAATCACGGGCATTAAAGCAATGGGGTGGGCCAGGTTTCGATGTGACAGCATAGAAATCAGGGTCAGAGCCCTGTCTGCACAGTCTTTGGTGGGTTTTACGCACTGTATTGTACTCAAGATGAAGAGAAGCAGCAATATCTCAATATTTCTTATTCTCTTTCTCTGCCAGATGCCATATCCTTGCCTTCTTTGTTGGTGTAATGTTTGGACCTCTGGCCATTCATATAAAGTGGAATTAGGTTAATCACAGCAGGCATTGTTAATGAATATGTTCAACAATGATATCAATCACATGATATGACAGGCCAGTTTCAGCAGCACAGTCAAACTTGATGCAATATCTCAGCACCAATAACATGGATTAAAAATTCTCTTTACACATATTCTAGCATACAATAGCTATAGATTTGTCCCCTACAAGTTGTTCCAAAAGTCTCTGAATACAGAGATATTTGCTTGATTATTCTAAAAATACCTATAGAACAAATATTTGGCTGCCACTGTATCTTGGGGAAGCAGGTTCAAACTTCTGTGCCTAAGATTCAAAGGGGGTCAAAGTCATGTACCACTGTGTAAGGTCTATGTAGATTTGATGGGCCTGCATATCTTGTCATCATCTAAAAATCAATACAGTGTCAACATTTTAGATGACTATACAGGGCACCCTTGGTCATTTGGGGCTAAGACCAAGGATGGAGCTTTTGACGTAGTGTGTGGCTGGGTAGCGCGAACTGAGTCCAAATATGGATTTAAGGTCGGACAGGCCTACCAGCACTCATAGATGGGTGGCAGAGGAAGCATGGATGGAATTTGAGCCAAATTTTGATTTTGAGAGTGCTACTGAGTCAGAAAACAAGTAGTTGTACTAGTATACAGTTTTTGTTTTTCTAATTTATTCCATTTTGAACCCGGTGCACCCATATCTGAACCCAAACCCAAATCTTTTGAACCTGAACCTTGGATTCAGGTGCAGGTTCAGAATATCAGCTGTCTGAACCAAACCTAAAGGTTTGAGGTTCAGCCAAAAGCCTCTGAACCTGAACTGAACTGGACCATAGGCAGTCTATCTCACACACATTCAGTTCCTCATTCTTTGCCACTGCCGATGCTCAACTTTTAGTAAAGTCTTTAGGTATGGTTCATTTATCATTCTATTTAATTACCCAGCCAATTTGAGGTGTAAGCATGACAAAAATCCCAAATGAGCATTTGGGGGCACACGTGAATTGCACATGCAAGGATGCTTGCAGGCTTTGTTCCAGCACAATGGAGCAGATAGTTTATCCAAATTATCAATATAAATATTGTATACAACACAGAATACCATTTTGAAGCTCACTGAGCACCTAGAGAGGGTAGAAATTTTTGAAATTTGTGTGTGCCAGTTATTTTTGGAATTGTACAGGTCCCTCAATGTGTGATTGTTGAGGGACCTGTGTCAGGTCTAGAGGTGACTGTCAAGAAGACAAAAGCCTAGTGTTATAACCTGTTGCAACAATAAACATGGTCACACCTTATCAATGGAAATTATCTTATCATAATCATCAACAAAAAAGGTTAGGCTGGATGGGGCATTAATAAGCATGATTGATGCATGATCTTTACTGACAGAACCCTTCTACTCCTTCGGAGATAGTCAGGGATGGTATGGCAATAATGTCTAAATGTCAAGAATCAAGGTGTGGGTGACGAGGTCATGGCGGTTGCACTGATGATTGTTTTCATTACATAAGACTACCCTGGCAGTGGTCACACCTGCAATGATCACTGACACCCCCCCTTGACCGCTGTATAATCATCAGAACTATGCAAGTATCTACAAAAGCTCTACCCGGGTGCATCAAAAAACCCAGTGGGAAAAAGCTACTGGGGAGCAATCATCATGACAAGAATTATAAATTGAGTCTGAGTTGGAAATGAGTTCGTTTAAATTGTTTCGAGATTATTGTATCTGTAGAGTATCTCCAAGACATAGAATTTAAATCATAGCAATTGTTTCTCGAGGCTAGATGTTTAGTGATCAAAGCCATCAATGAATTATTCACAGGCCTTCAAGCCATGTTGAATGTATTGTTTGCTCGCCTTCTGGCCACGACAAGATATGGTTATGGGCCTTCAAGCCACGTCAGAATTATGGAGTCTGGCTCCTGAATTTATGGTCAATATGATTTACAGGCCTTCAAGACACATCATGGTTATGGAGTCTAGCTCCTGAATAAATGATTGTTACCACTCCAAAAGGCAACAGGATATGGTTACAGGCCTTCAAGCCACATCAAAATTACAGAGTCTGGCTCCTAAGTATATGGTCAATGCCATTCTTGGNNNTACTGGACGATACGAGACGGTTTACGGGTACTTGATGGCCCGTCCCGTATTGGAAATAATCCGATACTGGTTTGTCCCGTATACTGAACGGCCGTCCCCAGTATACGGGACGGTTTCAAGCCCTAACATTTATGGAGCCAAAAGTGACATCAGGTTTGGACTCCATGTAGATGTGTCTCTGAGTCAGATGGCAGACAACTCGCCCTATTGATATAGTCGAGTTGTCTCCCTCACCCTATACCTCTATACCCCCCCTCGACGGAATGGTCCAAAGCTGAATAAGTCATCGGACAATGAACGGCGGGCAAATGAATATATAAGGTAGGGACGGGCAGGTTGTTTCACAATTGGTGTTGGTTTGACTTTAATGATAAAACAATGCAATAGTATCAGTGTTTGGGTGGTAGCATCAGTGTCAGGGGCTTTGATTCAAATAGGGGGATGTTGTTGGGTGGTGAACAACCTGATATTTCATGAAGTGATTGAATGTGAGACATCTGGAGCAGAGCTGCAAGAGCATTTAGGAATTCTAGTGAGAGTTTCAAGGCTCGGAAGGAGAAAGTTTTGAGGAATTTTGGAATAGGGGTAACCTGGAGATAAAGCTTCAATAAAGCATAGCAAGAGCTGATTGCAGAATAGCAAGACTGTTTAGACAAGTATTGCTTTACAGAAGAGCTCAGGGCCCATAACCTGTCAAGAATCAAGGTGTGGGTGATGAGGTCATGGCGGTTGAGCTTATGATTGTTTCATTACATAAGACTACTACCCTGGCAGCGGTCACACCTGCGACGATCGCTGACACCACGGATTGGTGGTCGAAGTGAATCTTGGAAATTGTCCAGGTAGGATGGTAAGAGGAGTAGGTTCACAACCAGGGGGTGCAATCACAAGCGGGGGGAGTTCACCGATAGGAACTAACATATAATGATGTTCGTGAGCGGGAAATTCCTGAAAAAAGCTCAGCAAATAGCACAAATAGTAGGGACAGCCCTACCTCATCATAACGTTTACACTGGTCAATTGGGCAAGCAAGGTTATACTGCTGCATTTGCAGCATGGCAGTTAGGGTATCCTCTGTTGGTACCAGAGCCCAGCGTGAATAAATTCCGCTAATAGAAGGCTGGACTAGATAACTGAGGGCACAGTCAAGAGAACAAGCAGAACATACGTTTGATAGTATTCATAGGGGAATTTTCATCGAATTCGCCATGACGAAGCCCCCAGCATTGTTCAAGACATCGACGCTGGCAGAACACTCAGGAGTCAGCACAGGATGTTGTGGATAAACACTGGCCATACCATTCCCGCAGAGGTTGTCATGAGCTTCCTGATACAAAGAGGCTCTTGCAAGTCGTCGCTTACAGTGGCAAGCCACTCGAATCGTGCAGTGCAAGCTTGGGCTGTCCACATCCGTGGGGCATTGGTGAAAAAAAAGACAGTAGCGGTCACATGACCGGTAACAATTTCTTGTCACTGCCATTGTTCATCAAGTAGAAACTCTATGGATGAAGCTCACCAGCAGGGTCCCGTGCATCGCCGAAAGAGAGTCCTCAGACTTCTTCGCAGAACCACACGTACTAATTGTTCAACCGGTCGTGGAGTAGAGCGGTAACAACAAACACAAGCGCCATACTTGACCGGTATTTGGACATTGTCATAATCTTACGGTCGAATGCTTCGCGGATACTCCGGATGAAAGCGGCTCAGAGTGTGTTGGATTCAGTAAGTGGCTCGTCCTGCACACCTTTAAAGCCAACTCTGTCATTATTCTCAGTCGTATCAGCACCGTCTTCACTGATAATCCCATCATTGCCCTGCCAATTTGTCGGCTGCGGCGATAGTCATTACCATTCGTCGCTCGTTAGCGTATCTCGCACCTCACAGCACCCCACTGAAGGAGACTCGCGGAGTCAGGCGGTGTCGGACATGAAGCTTGACGACTCACTGGCATAATGACAACATCGATCTAGGCACGAGTTTCCTAATGGGTTTTTGGGTCTGATGAAGCAGGAGCTCAAAGGTGAAAGACCGAGCCTTATACTAAAGTAAGGACTCGAAATACACTTCCTTCCCTCCCTCAGGTAAATCATGATGCATAGTACTCTTGACAGACACTACATTTTCCCCGATCTTGCTGCTCCTTGGCCGACACCTACCATACGCAACAGTGATCCTGCAGTAGCTGAAATCATAGCTGACAGTGACCAATGGATTTCTAAGATGCACTCTCTGTGTGCAACACCTTCGTGGAAGGCAGCCTTTGACAGTTATAACATTGGTTTGATCACCGTGCTTGGCTACTGTTTCGCTCGGGGAGGTCACCTTAGAGCATGTGCAGACTGGATCAACTATATCTTCACCTTCGATGATTATTTCGAACATATGGAACCCGAGGAGATGGAACGTGAAGCGCAACGTGTTATGTTTGTCTTGGAGTATGTACGCACATAACTTCCTCATTCTGCTGACATTGGAGTCCAGAAACCTTCAGAGTCCATCCGAAGGTGAAACTTTTCTAGTTGGGCTCACAAGAGGGTAAGTATTGTTCTCCTGACACTGTCCTGATGTAGCATGCTGCATAGATTCTGGGCCAACGTAGTTGACTATGGCCATCCCAGTGATTCTTCTACGAAACGATTTCTTTCCGAATACAGAGAGTATCTCGCAGCAGTAATCCAAGAAGTGAAAGATCGCAAGGCTGGATACATTCGTACGATTGAGGAACACATCCTCCTTCGGCGGGGTACGGTGGGGGGAGGTCCTGTGTTTGTTTTCACTTGCCTTCCCGATGACATTCCAGATGAGATCGTTGACCATCCCAAAGTCAAAGAGTTGACTATCCTTGCACTGGATATTCTTGGCCTTGCAAATGTAGGTCAACTTAAAGTGGTATTTTCACTTTCTCTAATTTCACAATTTGCAGGATCTGCATTCTTTCAACCGAGAACAATCTATTGGTCAAACACACAATGCCGTCACTTCTGCTCTGCACGAAAGAAACTGTGGAGTACAAGATGCCATTGACCACATCTACCAACTATACGAACGACTAGTGGTCTCACTTCTCGACAAGAAAGCGGCTGTTCCAACCTTTCATCACCCATACGATAAGTTGACCGCAAAATATCTCGAGCACGTCCAGTATATGCTCATTGGGTACAATGAATGGGCGATTTTGACTGCTCGGTACTTTGATGATCCGCGGAAAAAACTTGGGGAACCCATTCCTGTTGAGATGTCAAAAGTAAGAGTTGTGTGAGTCATCCCTGCGATTGTCCTGCAGTGTCATTCATATCTATTCAGGTCTTTCGAAGACTGGTTCAATTGCAATAGCGGCGCAAGCAAAGCCTAACTATAATGAAAATGGCTCTTTCATGATTCCTGACACGCAACCTATATTTGAAAGATGTAGTTAGCGATGAATAAGAAATGATACCTTGATACCCCTTGCAGTTCTGGGCTTAGTCCATGTTCACTATCACTCTGTTTATCCTAATTTTTGCAGATACCGGACAAGTCTGATCTGGAAATTGATTCTGCCTACCAGAATCGAGTCCAGAATCAGACGCAACAATCACCCACTTTCCTTCCTACAGTCTACTAATGGCAGATGGTTATACAATGCCTTTTAAAAGAAGTACTATTTCTTGACCATTTCCCGAAACTTTCCCTACTACTTAGGTCATCTTGAATGGGAGGCGGCAAATTAGCCAGTAGTAACTTGTCTTGACCGAAGAGACGCTACAAAAGCTTGCGTGCCTTCAGAAAAACCAAGAGAGGTGAAGGATAAACATTATATGATGATCCACTACTGGTGCGACTCCAACCCGGCTCGGACAAATTACACTGTCGCTACTTGCATGTCCTGTACAACGGCAGCAGGCCTTGATTATAGGTTGAAATTGTCAAAGTCGGTTTGACCACTGAGCTTATAATACACTCGACCCAGTATCTTTGAACCGTAACTACCAGGTGGTGCTGGTGTGACTTTCACGTATACCACTTGGGCGCGTTGGTTGCGTCCGCGTGTATAATAGAAAGTCTCCTATGGAAAATGAGAAGGAAGGACACGATATAGGAACAACTAGTAAGTACCTTTTTGGGATAAGCCATAGTTTTATCCTTGGAATAGTCTACATGCTGTTCGAACCAATTCTTCACGGCATTTCCGTCAGTGGCGATAACCTCCTCTTTGGTCTGAGAGTCGGTTGGGGATCTTAAAGTTCAAGACTCGATACAAAATGAAACGGAAAGGAAAGATATCACTCACGAAGTCGCAGGTGATGTTCCCGCAGCCTGCACAGATCGCGCTGGTGCAGCTCCTACAAATACTGATAGTGCCAACAAAGTAGTAAGGACGAAGATCCATGAAAAGCGAGTATGCATGATGGTAAAAAAGATTTAAAAGTCCCGAGACCAGCTCGGACAGTAGTGGGAGGTAGTAAGAGACCAGCTTAAAAAAATAGAGGTAACCGAGCCACTTTTATACGGTCGAGCTTGGCGCCTGTTTGTGTCATATGTCCGAGTCGCCGCGGTACATACCCACGGATGCCACGGATGCCTCAATAGTGGGCCTAGTGTCATTGTCTGTGCGCCCTTCAATTGAAAGGCAGAGCTTGGCAGTAAAAACCTTAAAGCTGTCCGGGCTGTGAAAGTGAGTAATAATTGAATTGAACGCGTAAGAGCTATTCATCAGGGACTGGGCCTATCAAGGACCAAGGTACACGTACATATAAATGGGACCATGAACAGTGAAAACCCCTGTTTCAAACCTCAGATCATTGAAACCGAATGAATTCAGCATCGTGCCGATCTGTAGTGCAGGCAACAATAGGGACAGCATTTGTAGCGCCCACAAACATCGAAGTCTAGAATTTGATAGTATCCATAGCAAGAAAGTGGACCTTTGCAGTTGTCATGAACGGTCTAGCAGCATGAGATTTTGTAGTAGGTTAAGCAGCAGAGCTTGTATTAGTTGAATAAGACAGGTCAATGGGAGACGTCGAAGTGCTTCTATCCCTGATTAAGCCAAGAGCAGGATAGAACCACCGCAGTCTCAGGATGCAGGGAAAATGGACGTGTGGAAGAGATGCTTAGAAGGCTACATCAGCTTTACCAGCCAAAGCGAGGATATCCGCCCAGAATCGACTTGAAGACGCGAAACATAATCAGACTGTACCACGTTGGGTTCGTCCTCGATGGTGGAAAAGAATGCAACAACAGGCAACAGCTCGGGTGCCCAAGAGCAAATTTGGTAAGGAAATAGACTTTTCCTGCCAGTGGCCATCGTGGTCGGTGATGAGTACTGAGGAGTACTGAGTGTGGGAAATTCGATAACAAAATTTTTGTCTTCAACATTCACAAACCGGTAAGCATCTCCATTCAAACTTCGTTTCTGTGATGATATCTATCCATACTCGAGTTAGTGACGATTATTTCTATGAGCCGTGTACGCAAAATGAAATGAAAAATTGAGTTGGATTATTACATCAGTCGGCGTTTAAAGCCTGCAAAGCCGAAAAACCCGGTAAAGCATTAACAAAAACTGTCGTATTCTGACAAAAAATGTCCATAAGATGCGGCGTAGTAAGCACAGCACCTGTGGCATTCGCAGGATTGCCCAGCTGCGCAAGGCTTGCCGTATTTGGATTGTATCTGGGCCAACCAAGGTTAATCAAACCTTGCTCCGGATTCCGAGCAAATCCGACCCACGCAGACTGCATGAACTTGGAAAACGATACTTCTGTCGTGGTAGGAGCAATTGGGCTTTGGTTGTATGTACCGAAGATAATCGGGATTTCGGAGCCATGAAATGCCCGGAGCTCTGGTCGAAGAGATATGCCTGGAAACACGGCTAAGAGATCAGGACTAAGTCAATGTAGATCATTAAGAGTAGCAAATACATACGTTGATATTTGTATCGGAAAACTTTCAAACCTGCGCTCACATGAGTTGCCAGTGATATGCTTATTGAACACGAGTCGATCTGAAGTATATTAGTGTAGCTAAAGTTGCCACATAAAAACTTACGACGTTGGAGATGTCCGAGATAATTTCTTCCAGAACTGGGATAACTTTCTCACCAGCTACAATCTCAGCGGCAACAGTGAACACGTCATTTTCATTTGCATTGTCACCAGCGAGCAGAGGAACATTGAGAAAATTTCCAGCGGCAGCTCGTGTCTCTGGATCTCCAAAATAAGTTATTTCTAACAAGTATGAGAGATGTACAAGTAGAAATACAAGAGAAACGTACCATCTGCCACTGGGAGAAAAGCAACATTGTTGTCAATGACTGCATCTTCGAGTGTGTTGGCAGAGACGTTCTGCATACAGGAAAACTGTTTGTTTGTAGGAGCTAAGCCCTAACTCAGCCAACAATCTACGAACTAGAAGTATCAACGTACCAACTCCACAGCCTATAGCGGCAGCGGCGGCATTCCATGTGGTCGAGTTAATGCGAGCTGCACCAGGGGGATTAATCTGTAAGATACTGGCCATGAGTAAACCTCCGATAGTCATACATTACAACAGTGGTCTCACTTTCCCGTTTGCTCAATAAGTCCTACGACGACGACTGATTAAAAATTTCGATGATCTAAGCTCACTCACCTTTGACTATCGTATCGTTAGGATGAGCATAACCGTACGCGTCGATAGCAGTTGATCCAGCACTCTGACCAAAAAGCGTGATACGGTTAGGATCGCCCCCGAAACCGGCAATGTTATCATGAACCCATTGGACAGCTGCATCGATATCGAGAAGACCGAAATTCTGCGACTTCCCTTGTTCGTCCAGTTGTGGAGCATTTGGAAATCCAAAGATATTGAGGCGATAATTGAAAGAGACAATGGTAACGTCGTCATTGTCTCGGACCACTGAATATCAAAGTTAGTGCTATGTTCCTGGCATAACGGAAAACCACTGACAGTTCGTTGCATTATATATCGGAAGCCGGCCCTGATCATAATAGAACGAGATCAATGATAGACTCGATGGACGGGAGAATGATTACCGTTCCCCAATTGAGGCCACCTCCGTGGATCCACACCATCACCGCTGTGTTCTGCTTCCTGTCAACGATCGGGGACCAGATGTTGGCGGTGAGACAATCCTCGGACTCCGGTACAAAGATCTCGCCTTTTCTGCCAAATGTCCAAGCAAGCAGATTGAATTCGACATTGCCCGGACTGAGCATTTGTAAACAGGAATCGCCGAAGGAAGAAGCATCAAGTACTTCTTTCCGCTTCGGTGGCAAAGTCGGTGCTTGCCATCTTTTTGCAGTTGCGAAGGGTATACCAACGAACTGGCGCACAGAAGGGGCCGAAAAAGTGCCGACTACGTCACCTTGTTGGGTAGACACGCGTAAGCTATCGCTTTGCGCAGAAACATACGGAGCGAGGGCAACTGACAAAGCTACAAGGGCGAGCCTGTTGAAGCTCGTCATGCTCAACAGGACAAGACACCCAATTGAAGTACGCATATTTTATACTTGGCGATGTAAGGTCACGGTGGCTGAATGTTTAAGATCTCGGAATCAGTCGGCCAATCGACTAGGCACGGTGTCTTCGTGGATGACTATCGTTGTATCTGTGAAGCGGTGGGCTCCGAGCCTTGGACGAGCCTGTTTGAACAGAATGAAATGATCTGTTATCCGTAGTCCGAGTCAATAATTAATGACCAGCGGAGCTAGTGAAGAGCGAGGCTACTGAAACGCTAGGTGGGAGCACAGAGAGTTGCCCACGCATTGCCTACGCATTGCCCACGCAGCGACATTTGTGGGAGCATATTTTGGCAAAGAACGACCCGACCACATCGGTCACACAATGTCTTTGCGATCGTGGTTACTCTGCTCATAAGAGACTAGCCGATCGACATTCAAGTTCAAGTTTGAAGTTTCCTCTCAGGGGATCCATGGAGCTGCTTGGTGCCTGAGACCGGTTTGTTCAGCTTGAGCTTTGAGACAGTACAAATAAGCTTACAATTTTGGCAAGATGGACTCGGCTGGTAACACCTGAAGAGGACTAATTGAAGAGTCGTGAGTTGAGGTATGGTCATTGGTCAGCGGTAACGACATGTCAATCACCTGACACGTGTTCCGTTTCCCAAACTCCGAATCAACCATCCGACCGCGACAAATCAGCTGGTGCAAAGACACCACTAGTAATGCTGAAGGCTTCGGATCGTTTTGGGTGACCAGCTATGCCAATGCGTTTATCGATAATCGAACCAGTTAAGCATTCCTCATCCGAGTCCTTGTCAAAAAAGGCTTACCTTTCAGGTTAACAATCGTTGGATCAGTGACCAACATATAGGGCCGGAAAGCTGGCAGGGCTAGTACCAGCCCTCGTTACTCTCATTGACCCCTTACACTGTTTACACAGTTCGCATTTCTACATTCAGGCATCGGCCTCCAAACTAAAGTTGATCGTTGCATTCGCGAAATAATGCCGGGTTCTGCCGGGTCGGTTCTGTAATCAACTGTCTGTCTCCTGTTGAACACTACCGCCGAGCGACACCTCTGCAAAGTGCTGACCTCATGGATTTGGTCACGAACGCATTGTGCACATTAGCTTGAACAACTTTTCGCAGCCAAGACAAGCATATAGCCGCTATCTGATGTATCACGACCAGAAGTCATATCGAATCGAGGCGGTCACTCACGTCAGACGCACGGAGATACCCAAAGTCTACGAAGCCAGTCTGGCAGGTGGAGGTCTCGGAGAAATTCTTTTGATGCTAGTTGATGCTCTGGCCTCCTTTTACTATTATCACATCTCCAATGTGCCACGTCGTATTGTACTGCCGCGTAATGACTGTCATCATGTCCAGCGGATCCAGCCACCGACGAGGCTAAACGAGAACTATACGCGTTCAATGTTCTGTGCGGGAATGGACAAAGCGAGAGCTTTCTCACTTCCAGTTATCAGCTGCCCTGGAGAATGTCCTCCGTGTACATGTCCAACAAAACGCTGAAGAAGTTGTAAATGCGGGCCAGAAAATGTTGCTCTCATTAGAGTGGTCGCACGATAGTGATTGGGTAAAGAGTCCAGGTAAAAGTACGAGGGGTTGAAACCGGATGCACTGGCTAGCATATGGCAAGCTGGACAGACCCTTTATAGAGGCAAAGTGGGCTGCGGCCACCGAAGAGGGGTCATCTGCTTTTTCCGAGGCGACAGCAGAACATGAATGGTTCGGCAAGAATGATGATGAAACGCGTGCCTTTGTGTAGCAAGTGAAGCTCAAGTTGTTGAATGGCACTCGAACGAATCAGCAAAGCGGACGTGAAGCAATTGAAGCAGGCCTACAAGTATCCAAAGTCATCTGCCGTGTTGGCTGCCCGCATTCGAAATTTGCATGCCTGCGACCATATGGTCCGCATAACACTTGTATCCAAGTTTTAGCTTGAGTTTAGCTCAGCCACGGTATTGGGTATCTCTTGAACACATTTCCGTCACCCCTCCACAGACCCAAAACTCGAAAGCAAGAGCTCGAACGACTTCTACTCTTGTGGCTTCGGGGTCCTCTCCATGTTGCACTGCTGCTTAGTATATGCTCCTGGAGTGACACGATGACGCTATCGGTTTCCAGTGGGTTGTAGACGTTATAGGAGTGAACGCCGGATTGTTCGTGATCTCTACGCACGAAGCGATATAGGTACTGCTGACCTTCCGTTGCCTTCCGTTGCCTTCCGTTACCTTCCGTTGCCTCCAGCTGGACGAGCTAATGTCATCACTGGCAGTTGTAGTACCATTCGTTGTTGGACTCTGGAAGTAAGAAGTTGTGTCCAACCGCAAAGTTTGGTGAGGTAGAAAGCACTTGAGGCATTGTTGAATGCAAAAGATCATACCGTTGTTGGTTGGTACTATCATAAATTGTAGTAGCGAATGTAGAGCCTCTGACGACTTGTCAGTGTTTAATGAAAGTACGTGTAGCTTTGTTGGTTCTTCTGTGCTGTCGTTAAAGTGACACGGCATTCAGTGAGCGAGGTGCGATGAGAAATGTTTCTAGTCGCTGTTCGAGTTCCAAGCTGTCTCCAACGTTTTCGTTCTCTCTGGGCATGAACATATCAACAATCGAACACTAATAACTGTGCTCCTCCGCGTAGAGCACAAGTGGGGATGATTCCATGTACATTTGGTCTTTTGGACACAGAGTAAGACCGAACACAGCCTGAGATCGCTACTTGGTAAGAGCGATGGGCCATACCTTTGCAGGCGAAGCACTGGTCGGGTCCCTCCGAGCGGAAGAGTTCAAACACGAACGGTCACGTAGCTGTCACAGTGCTTTCCCCACAACCATTATGTTATCCCACGAAGAGTTCTCTTGCTGGATTGAAATTGGAGGGGAGGAGGCCGAAGAATACTGTGTTGAGAAATACGAAGATGGTGATGGTCCTACCTTAGAGTGCTGGATAGCATCCCAAACAGACAAGGTATGGTTTACCACCAAAGTTTCCAACCTTATGGGATTCTGCAGCAATTCACGGTCCATTGGACAGATTTAAAAGCTTCCACTGATCTCGTCGGTTGGGTCACCGTTAACGGGAAGCCAACGAGCAATGGTGCAATTTCAATCAAGGGAAATCCCAATGTCGAGATGATCGCAGAAGGTTTCTCAGTATCTGATGATGAGATAATGCCTTTATTCTTCAAACACATTGAATTCTCAGGTTTTTATGGTTCTTCTTTTTGCGACCGGTGCTGAAACCGTTAGATGATGACAAACGCCTAGAGGAACCTTCAGAACTCCTTGGTACTATCCTTATCCAAATCAATAGATGCACGGCTGTGGTGCCAGAGCCACATGAAAGACCGATATTTGCGGATTCATCAGATCTACCATCCCAAACTATCCACGAAAAACACGGAAAGGAAAAAAATATGATGTATCATCAGGTGGGGTAAGTGGATGATCCCTAATAATGGTTTGCAGATGAACACAAGACAGTGCTGGCCCTCCGACTCGACGGGAACAGTGTGATTATTTCAACTGCTTGGACGAGGTCAAGGCTATTGACTTCATTTTCAAATACCGTATTATGGGTCAGTAGATTTTCTTTCTGTCCACTCTTGCCTTATACTGCCTAGACGAGCTCGTAGCCATGGAAATTGCCCCTGATCCACGATCGAAGAATAAGCGGAAAGCCATGGATGAGGTGATAATCGTGTCAGATGATGAAGTTGAAGCCAAGGTTTAGTGCTTGCTTCACACATATGCAATGGCTTATTTTACCCAGACACAACGATTGCGACGCGACGCGAGACGCGTCAAAAAGAGGATCAGGGAGGACTCGGAATACATGCCAAGGTTCTCGTCTCGTCACAATTCTTCCTCACGTCTGGTCAAAGTTTGATGCTTGCTTCACAAATATACGTTAGCTTATTTTACCCAGACACGATCCCTGCGACGCAGCACGAGAGGCATCAAAAATAAAATCAGAAAGGAGCAAGACAATATAAGACTCACATCAAGCTCCGAGTCTCGTCACAATTCCGAGTCTTCCCAAGACTCGGATGATCCAGCTCAGGTCAAGGTTTACTATTCAGCGCTTGCTTCACATATATTTTGGCTTATTCCTTATTCTGCCCAGAGAACACCCTCATCAAACATGGAACATCTCACAAAGAAAATCAAGGAGGAGAAAGATGATGATGAAGACGATATCATGTCACTGGCCAGCCCCTCATCTCACCACAACTCTTCTCGAGATGGTTCGCTTCACTCGAATGTATCAGCTTATTCTACTCAGGCGGCCTCGCAAAGCAGCGCGAGACAGGTCAAAGAGGAGGAAGACAATATAGAGCCGACACCAAGCTCTTCGTCTTGTCACAATTCTTCCCGAATTGAAGATGATCCAACTCAGCAACAACCCCAGCCCCGACCAAGTTCACTGGAATCATCTGAAGATGTTCATGACACAAAGTGTGGTGTTTGCGGATCTGAACGTATCAGGGGTATACGCTTCGTAAGACTACTAGCCCACTTTTTCGTCGGCTTATTCTTCGACAGAGGTGTCTAGTCTGTCCAGACTTCGACACTTGCTCTGCTTGCTTTGAGTGAGAATTAGACCCCTCAGATGTGCACTTAATAAGTGTTGTTTCAGAACAGTCGGTGCCGAGCATCCTCGTCACTTGTTTGCCAAGATCCAGGTTGAAGACTACATCGTACGTGTCAGCGTTTCCCTGTCTGAACTTTTGAATCAATTTCTATAGGAACCCGAGGAAATTAACGGCCCGAAGCATTCCGCAAGATGTATGAACTGTGATCGGCGGATTTATGGTGTTCGGTACAAGGTCCGTGAGATTTCCAGAAGTAGACTCTGTTATGAATCTTGATGTTCCAACAGTGCACCGTTTGCCCGGACTATGATCTCTGTGAGGCGTGTGACGCCCTTCCAGAGCCGGTCCATCCTCTGGAACACCCCCTAACCCGATTCAGGACTGCCTCGTAGTGCGGTATATGAACCTTGATGTTTTGGATAGTGCATAGATTTCGACTGCCTAGATTGCTTGACCAGGCATATGAAGCCGTTCTAGACCTCCTGTAGACAATATACATATGACAGTATTATATGTACAAGAGCGATACAATGACCTCAGAACGCGATAGAAACTCTGACTACGGGAACCAAGCAAGCAAGAAAATCCATAACAATCACGACCACCCTCTTCTGCAGTAGTGACAGCCCCCCAATCCGTAGCATCCCCCTCCGCCCATCCACCTAGCCTCACGACGAACCGGAGTCGAGGAACCACGGCCGATCTAGGCGGTGGGGCTACTCTGACCCAGTACAAGTCAGTGGTGCGCACTGCGAACCAAGACTTTATTGTAAGTTTGACTAGTCTCTCGATTCACCATTTAATGACGTTACATGCGTTGTATAATCTGGACATTCGCAACCCGGTTACCCAGCCATTTCGGCATAGCAACAACTTACTTATAGCAAAGGCCTATGCCGTTGACTTGTGCTGGAACGTACGAGGTCTCAATTGGAACTTTTCAAAGGGAGTATACGTACCTCTCGAAACCCGGGACGTGCAAACCATGGTTCATAATCCAAATGTTCTGCTCGGGCTTTAGCGCTGAACGCCAAAGCCGAAATGCTTTGGAAACCCGCCTCAACTAGCTACAAAATCGACTGCCGCACCAATGTCGCCTACTTGCGGAGTCTTTGTCCGGACTGGCCCACGAACAACCGCTGCATTTGGATAATTCCTTCATCATTGCCTCAACTACACTCTACATTCGAAATTACGACCCTAGCACTGCCTAGTATGGCAGTCTGAAGAGGAGTGGAAGATTGACCAACTAGCAGCTCCCCATCTTGCAGCCTCAAGAAACCGACTGCGCAACAGGATAGTTGTGGATATTCAGATCTATGGTTTCTATGTAATATACATTTTAGACGATGTCACGATTGAGATTCCGCCTGTGCCCACAAAGCCGACAGACCGAATTGCGTAGTTCAAGGTGCCTACAATCGTTTGAATCAAGTGCGTCAGAGGCTTCGGAGGAAGGAAGGAAGGTGGAAGTGTATTCACGGCACGGTCCACGACAATGACTCGCTACGACTCAGCAGCTGTAAGGAGATGGTGCAACCACTGAATGCCCTTCTTCGAATCTGAAGACCATGCTGGAGGACGCTGCAGGGTGTGAATAAAATCGGTGTCGTCCATATCCTCGTCCATGGGAGACGGCAACACCTCCTCATTGTCTGAAGGACTTACACACCCCGCGGCCCATGACTGAAAAACTTCGCAATCAACGCTGTCTTCGTCAAGGGTGGAGATGCAGCTTGAAGAGTCATCGTCTTCAAGTTCATCGTCGCTTTCGGGCAGGCTGTCAGCGTGCCTGTGTGGATATAATCGAGGGGTGGAAAGAAAAGACGACAGCACGTTTATTCCAGGTTTCGGTAAGACTGAACAACATACTTGCCCATGGCAACTCGAACTCGAAAACAGGGTAGCGACCAACAACACCATATATTGCATGCTCGCAAAGGTACCACGGATTGGTGGTCGAAGTGAATCTTGGAAATTGTCCAGGTAGGATGGTAAGAGGAGTAGGTTCGCAACCAGGGGGTGCGATCATAAGCGGGGGGAGTTCACTGATAGGAACTAACATATAATGATGTTCGCGAGCGGGAAATTCCTGAAAAAAGCTCAGCAAATAGCACAAATGGTAGGGACAGCCCTACTTCATCACTGGCATAACGTTTACGCTGGTCAGTTGGGCAAGCAAGGTTATACTGCTGCATTTGCAGCATGGCGGTTAGGGTATCCTCTGTTGGTACCAGAGCCCAGCGTGAATAAATTCCGCTAATAGAGGGCTGGACTAGATAACTGAGGGCACAGTCAAGAGAACAAGCAGAACATACGTTTGATAGTATTCATAGGGGAATTTTCATCGAATTCGCCGTGACGAAGTCCCCAGCATTGTTCAAGACGTCGACGCTGACAGAACATTCAGCACAGGATGTTGTGGATAAACACTGGCCATACCCTTCTCGCAGAGGTTGTCATAAGCTTCCTGATACAAAGAGGCTCTTGCAAGTCGTCGCTTACAGTGGCAAGCCACTCGAATCGTGCAGTGGGCATTTGGCGGAAAACAAACAGTAGCGGTCACATGACCAGTGACGCGGAATTTCTTGTCCGACAAGTTGTCGCACTGTTCACCAAATCCGATATAAGTAGTGATATTGTTCTCTGTTTTTCTGTTTTATCTACCATCACTCGCTAAGAATGCAGACAACCGAGAATGGCGACCCGAACCTGCTCAAGAACTCCCTTGTTTTGACACCCGCTTCCAACATTGATGCTATAGGCACACAACTGTCCAAGAGAGTCAAGAAACGCGTTGAAGAAGCGGCAGAAGCAGCGGGAACTGGCAGAAGATGTCCACTCACCAACTACGACAGCCCCGATTGGCTCATTCAACACAGCCACGTCGTTCCTCGCTCGCTTGCAAACAAATTGACGCTCGTGGGTTCATGCAAGCCTCTCTTAGAGCGTTTTTCTCACCAGAGATAGATTCGCAAGCTTGAATGGAGCTGGGGGTGCTACGAAGGCACCCTAAATCTTGACTCTAGTCGCAACATCATGAAGTGTATGTTTGCATTTTTTCGTTTAGTGCAACAGTTTTATCAAGTGCGCTATATAGTGCATGCCTTGTGCCATTTGTTGATAGACAGAGGGCACGTATTGACTCTTGTTCCTCCATTAACAGCAGTGATGGCTGTCAAAGAAGATGCGGTAATCCTTCAGGATCATCCAGAACGTCCAACTGCGGCACGGAAATACTTTTTAGTACGTCCAACTCGAGTCTGTTAGAGGATTCAAAGCTTCACTAATTTATTTATACAGGACGTTTTGCCTTCTTCTAAATCTTGGAACTATCGAGTCTTGTCACTGAAGCAGATCGAGGGTTATCCTATTGTGCGCAAGTTGCCCAATGGGGGTTTTGAAACTCTGTCACTCGATCAGCTTCCCCGGATCCAGATAACATCCCATATACATCCGTATTTTGCGATCTTTGCCGCTGGGTCCCGACAATATTTGTAGCGCCCACAAACACTGAAGTCCAAATGGCGGTAGATACTGTCTAGTATTCATAGCAAGAAAGCGAGTGGACCTTTGCAGTCGTTACTTATGAACAGTCAGCACCACGAGATGTTGTAGTAGGTTAAGCAGCAGAGTTTGTATCGGTAGGTATCGGTTGAATAAGACAGGTCAACACAACAGGAAACGTTGGGAGACGTTTTCAAGTTGGTCGAGGTGCTTCTATCCTTAATCAAGCCAAGAGTACGATAGAACCACTGTAGTCTCAATTGCGATAATAGGCAGGGCAAACAGACGTGTGGAAGAGGTGGAAGAGATGCTTAGAAGGCTACCTTTACCAGCCAAAGCGAGGATATCCGCCCAGAATCGACTTGAAGACGCGAAACATAATCAGACTGGGTTCGTCCTCAATGGTGAAGAAGAACGCAACGGCTCGAGTGCCCAAGAGCAAATTTGGTAAGGAAATAGACTTGAACATTCCTGCCAGTGGCCATCGTGGTCAGTGATGAGTGTGGGAAATTCGATAACAAAATTTTTGTCTTCAACATCCACACACCGGTGAGCGTCTCCATCCAAACTTTGTTTCTGTGATGATATCTATCCATACTCGAGTTGGTGACGATTATTTCTGTGAGCCGTACTCGTAACATGCATCACCAACTGAATTTTTATCATATGCTGTGTTGAGCTCAGAGCTGACGCGCGTTTTTCAGGCTCTGCAAGTCCATTTCCCGGATCCTGTCCAGCTATGGGATGACAGACGACACTGTGTCACCCGCTGCTTTGTACTTGCTCTGACTGCGAAAAGTGACCGACGTGGTGCGCTCACGCCTCTTGGTATTTCTGAACGTGAGTCTCCTTATCCTCTTTCTTTCTATGATGCTTCAAAATATACAAGCATATGTCCGAACTTCATGACGGACGCCATATTCTTTACTGATTCTTTTGTTTCCTTCGTTTCTGCTTAAGCTGACCATTTCTCCAGATTACAAAACCGGGTCGGTTTTGTAATCAACTGTTTGTCTCCTTATGATCTCTGTTGAACACTACCACCAAGCGACACCTCTGCAAGGTGCTGACCCCATGGATTTGGTCACGAACACTTTGTGCACATTAGCTGGAACAACTTTTCGCAGCCAAGACAAGCATATAGCCGCTATCTGGTGTATCACGACCAGAAGTCATATCGAATCGAGGCGGTCATTCACGTTGGACGCACGGAGATACCCAAAGTCTACGAAGCCAGCCTGGCAGGTGGAGGTCTCAGGATGCCAACGGCAACCACCGACGATGGCATGGCCTCGGAGAAATTCTTTTGACGCTAGTTGATGAATTGAAGCAGGCCTACAAGTATCCAACGTCATCTGCCGAGTTGGCTGCCCGCATTCATTCGAAATTTGCATGCCTGCGACCATATGGTCCGCATAACACTTGTATCCAAGTTTAGCTTGAGTTTAGCTCAGCCACGGTATTCGATATCTCTAGAACGCATTTCCGTCAGCCTCCACAGACCCAAAACTCAAAAGCGAGAGCTCGAACGACTTCTACTCTTGTGGCTTCGGGGTCCTCTTCATGTTGCACTGCTGCTTAGTATATGCTCCTTGAGCGACATGACGACTCTATTTTCCGGTGGGTTGTAGACGTAGGCAGTGAACGCCGGATCGTTCGTGATCTCTGCGCAGCGATATAGGTGCTGCTGACCTTCCGTTGCCTCCAGCTGGACGAGCTAATGTCATCACTGGCAGTTGTAGTACCATTCGGTGTTGGAGTGATAGTAGGAAAAAGTTGTGTCCGATCGCGAAGTTGTGTGAGGTAGAAAACACTTGAGGCATTGTTGAATGCACAAGATCATATCGTTGTTGGTTGGTATCTTAAACTGTAGTAGCGGGTGTAGAGCCTCTAATGACTTGTCAGTGTTTAATGAAACTGTCATTAAAGTGACATGGCGTTCAGTGAGCGAGGTGCGATGAGAAATGTTTCTAGTCGCTGTTGGAGTTCCAAGCTGTAACGTTTTCGTTCTCTCTGGGCATATGGTGGCTTTCCGGGCTGCGTCGAGAGAATGAAAGACAATCAACAATCGAACACTAACGAGTGTGCTCCTCCGGGTAGAGCACAAGTGGGGATGATTCCATGTACATTTGGTCTTTTGGACACAGATTAAGACCGAGCACAGCCCGAGATCGCTACTTGGTAAGAGCGACGGGCCATACCTTTGCAGGCGAAGCAAGACTGGTCGAGTCCCTCCGAGTGGAACCAGTGCCATTACACAACTTGAACGTGTGCTCAGCGATCAAAAGCAATAATCGGCCAGTCCCTATCTGAAAACATTAGGATGTAGAGGATTTTCTTACTTTTAGCCTAGCATGACTCAGTCAGAGATCCCTACATGCGTGCGATTTTGTCGCAATTTTGTCGCGATGGCTAGTCTGACAGACGAACGGTCACATAGCTGTCACAGTGCTTTCACAACCATTATGTTATCCCACGACGAGTTCAAGTGCTGGATCGAAATTGAAGGCGAGGAGGCCGAAGAATATTGCATCGAGAAGGTTGAAGATAAAGATGGTAATCCTACTATCACTTGCTGGATTGCCTCCAAAACTGACAAGGTATGATATACTACCAAATTCCCAGCCTGATGGAATCCTGCAGCAATTCACGGTCCATTGGAGAGATGCAAAAGCTTCTACAGATATTGTTGGTTCAGTCACTGCTGATGGGAAGTCCACGAGTGATAGTTCAATTTCATATAAGGGAAAACCCAATGTCGAGATGACTGCAGAAGGTTTTCGAGTATCTGAAAATTCAATAAGGCCTTTTCTCTTCAATCGCATCAAGTTCACAGGTTTTTCGGTTCTTATGTTTGTGACCGGTGCTGAAACTTGAAGTCAGATAGTAATGAAGACCTATATGATGAAGACCTCGCAGAGAAGATTGGTCAAATTATTGTCGAAATAAACAGATGCTCGATCGAAGAGCTAGAGTCAGA
>QLOY01000301.1:0-30459 GCA_003313965.1 Megacollybia marginata | reverse complement strand
AGAAGCACTGCATGAGCGAATATCCAAGCTTTGTCCACTCTTCAAAAGTATTCCGTGGATGGCAGAGCCGCGGCGGCTTCGTTTGACGACAATAGAAGAAAGCTTCAAAGCTTCACCACTAGACACAGAGTAGATAGGCTGCTCCCACTGGGACTGCGGGAGCAACAAAGGTTGTGTTGTTGGCCCAGGTATACGACTGCGTGACAAAGAGATACATAAGGATTAAGGTTCGAGACCGATCTCAACCTCAGATGCGACTTGAGGGAAAGCTGCAAAGCATACTAATAATGTCTTTAGTGCTTGCTACAACGTAGAGGAAGACCTTGCCAAAGAAAACTGTCGCATTAGGTGAGCAAAGCTCGAGCCATATTCAAGCTTTCAATTCCCCAGATGGCCTGGCTTTACGACGATTTCTTGTAGCTTGGTTCAGAGTTTTGAAACGAATGATAAAAACCATTCGCAAGTCGTACGAGGAAATAGACAATTCACCAATGCACTGTAATGCCTGTAGAAAGCTGCGCCAAGGCCGAAAGAATTTACTGGAACAACCAGCGTACGGCGAGGCTAGCTTTTCAATGGCCCTGCCGACGAGAGATTTCGGCCGAAGGAAACAATTTAATAAGACCTTCGTTTCCTTCAGAAGTCAAAGATCGAAGACTCAAAGGCGGAAATGGTACCTATACAATGCATACGGAATGAGATTCATTGAGAACGGTTGTCAAATCTGAAAGCCTTAAATGCACGTGACTCAAATGTTCTTCTGGAAGTCCGCTCATATTATATGCGTCTTTGTTTTGAGCTTTGGAACGCGGCGATTATCAAAACTCCATTCGCGAACTTACTCTAGTGCACACTCATCGGCCGCCTGCCACTTTAATGCCAACAGTCGCGATTTATTTCTACCAGCGCTGGTCCTTGCGCTGGTCCGCGTTGGAGCTCTATCTGAATTGAATTATTGACGCGTTCTTCAAGCTACGGTCTCCAAACATAATTGTTAGATGTAAGCCTTAGCTCATTGATTGCAGCAATTTGGACGCGCCGCATTGTGAAACAAGTCCGGGGCCCGAAGCTGGCAGCCAGTGCAACCTGAGAAACAAGTCGATGTAAGTAGTACATGTATTCAATACAATCACTTTTAAGTCAATCAACTCTTCCCAACTCCTCGAATGAACACCGAATCAAACAGAAGTTTCGGCTTCTTTGTCGGCTTTGGATGAGGTTTCAAGTCTTCGGTTACTTCCGTCTTCACCTCTGTCTTCACCTTTGTCTTCAAGTTCACCTCTGCTTTCTCATCGACACAGATGACGTCCTTGCTGTTCTTCATCTCCGCCTCCTTATCGACACGGATACTATCGTCACTATTGCTCTTCAAGATCTCGCCTGCATCGAAATCAGTCAAATTATCAAAAGTGAAGTGAAGACTCACAAAGCCGTTCTCTCACTTTTGGCGCCAAGCCTGAGTGGTTCATCCACCGAATCTCTCCATGGCTGTCGACACCCAATTCAACCAACGGATAGAGTGGATGTTTGAAGATAGTTCCATCCGACTCTGGCTTTCTCCAACTTACTTTGTCTCGTACTCTAACAAACAGATTGTCTCTTTCTTTCCACACAGCGATCGTTCCGACAGTGTTGTCGGTTGAGCGATTTGGAGGTCGATGGAGTTTGTGATACTCCATTATGTGGTTTTTATATCTCAATGTCATCACTAAAACGCGTCAGGTATATGATCCTGAGTTGAACAACGTGCTTACATTCGACGCCTTCTGGTGTTTCAGGCGCGGGAGGAAGTTTGGGTAACGTTTCTATCTTCCACCTCTTGGACGGCTTTTTGTGATCTGTGTCCAAGTGCGCGGCTTTGACTTTATTTCTGCGTTGAAAGGGATTCAATCTTTCAACTGGCATTGTGGATCAATGTAGTGTGGATCAACGAGTATCTTATACACGTGACGTGGCTGAGTCGAAGTTAATTGTACTACCTTTGAGTAGCGAGAGGTTGACGGAGGCTAGGAATGAGTATGGAACGCCAGAGAATTTAATACATCAGACCACAGTATTGACATTGAACGAGACTCCAGAGCTACTTGAGGCTTGGCTACCGAGCTCAACTCGACCGACTCTAACTGCGCCTCTCTGACGACTTTGCCTCACCCTCAGCATCCCTCTTTTCCTCCTTCTTCTTCTTATAGACTCGAAAGCTGTCATCCTTGTTGTTTTTATACATTTCCGCTACGAATGTTCCGAGTCACTCAGTAACAAGAAAAGAAGTAAAACATACAAGTCCTCTCCTTTACTTTAGGCGACTGTGTGACAGCGGCCTTGCTCAACCACCGAACCTTGTTACTCATATCAACACCCAAACCAAGTTTTGGATAAAGTGGGTGTTCAAAGTATGAGCCATCTGGCTCTGGCATCGTCCACCAAACTTTGCCACGGACACGAACAAACAAATTTTTCTTTTCTTTCCAAACAGCGATCGTGCCGACGATGTTGTCAGTCGAGTGATTGGGGGGTCTATGAAGCTTGTAGTACTGCATTCTGTGGTTGTTGTATTTGACGGTCATCACTGGAGTTTTCGAGTCAGTCATCAACTTGGAACTTGTTGAACTTGCTTACATACATTCGACATTGTCTTCAAGAACAGGACTCGGTGAAGATACTTTGGAATGCAATATTTCAAGTTTTTTTAAATTTTTTTGTGTTTTGATATTTTCGGTCACTGAGGATAGGTTGGAAAGGACTCGAGATTTCGGTTGGCATATGTAGTTTGCAATCAACGATGATTTATACACGTGATACTATCCGGCAGATTCATCTAAGTCGACTATATGCTACGGATTCTATAGACCCAATGGGTACTCTGATCTGGCCTCCACTCTTCGTCCATGCTTGTACGCCAGCGACGGACAGAATCCAGATTAGGAAATTCCACCAAGCAGTGATCACATGGGCCGCCTTATCGATGAACACCGAGAGGGATTGTTATTGTGGAAAGTGTCTAGATGCATCATCTATTACAGTGAAATACTATGAATAATATACAAGCTACCTACCAGTACTGATCAAGTCGGGGAAATCGTAATCTCTGCGGAGCACGAATAGGACCTTGCAATGCCACTCTCCTTTCGATTTTGGAAGGGTGATTGTCAGATGTTTTGCTAGGATGCCGTTATTTGCTTCCTTCACATGAATTTCAGGGGATTTCCGACCCCCCCAGCGTCTACAGGACAACGTCCATCCTAGAATGAAGATTTTTCCACCGTCCAGAGGCAAGTTGGGATGTTGACTCGGAGAAGTCAACTGTCTCTGCACCGGGGTGAGATCCGTGTCCGATGCGGTGAGTGACAGAACTGGCTTCCGATGATAAAATCCGAGAGCATAGTCGACAGAATATGTCCAATGAGTACCGCGGTACTGGAGGTCGGACTTCCCAGTCAGATAACGTAACTTTACTCGTTCCATGCCTTCATCAATCTTCTTGAACACATCGTGCTCGACCAGGCCACACTCCCACTTATACGCATCCTGCAAAGGCAAAGGCTGCAATGGTTCGATAGGACGCTCTTGAAGGTCTCGCACCAACTCGTATCGTGCACGAGCGACATTGAGCATCTTCTCAGCACGTTGCATGATGCTCTCGACATCGTCAATCCGCGCAGCTTGTTTCTCGTAAAATAGGCTCCTTTGATTTTTTTCATAGCTTTTGCATGCAGTGCGCACAATGGAAGAGCCATCATACATAAGGAGAGAAGACCGTAAAACAGGATCATTAACGCAGTGATCCAGGAATATGAAGTTCTTGTACAGCTGGAACAGCATCTTGACACGTGTAAAGAGGTCGGGATCAACATCAATGTACTGGTCGTACTGCCAGTTTTCGTCATCGAAAGAGCTTTATCCCAACGCGGTTCAGTGAGATGCTTAATATTGCATTCTAGGCTCACCTGTAGGACTGTAAGAGCGCCTCAGCTGGCTCTCCCGTTATGCTCAACGCATTCTGTAGTATGTTGGAGTCTGTGCGTACAGAATCAATTGTGTTTGTGGTGAGAATCCCCTTCAGGGCATTGGTGTCTGTACTACATCCACTCAGGGTGACGAATAGGTCAAGAAACTCTACGCTGTCCTCTTGAACATCGTGTGTAGTGGCTTCAACAGAGCCGACAGCACGGTTGTTATTGGCATTGATTCCACTGCGCACTCCGTGTGATGACGTTACCTCCGACCCGCGATCTGTTTTCCTGGGACCTCAGTAATCAGCTCCTGCTATCCCGACGTCACTCACTTATATGCAGCAAGAACCCTCATATCAAACGTTTTTCGAACTCCAGCTACCCAATAGTGGCCATACCGCCTTCGAAACTCCTCCGTAGATAGCTTTCTGGCGTCCGAACGAAGCTCCGCTTCTGATACCCTCACCGGGTCCGACCATTCGCCCGAGAGGTGATAATCAACATATACAGTGGTAGATTCCTTATAATTCTGCATAAATTTCGAAATTTTTGCACGAAGTTCGAGCCCAAGGGACGCGGGACTAGGAGGGCAAAGGTTGATTGTCCCTCGCACCTCGTAATTCAAGCGTTTTTCAATCTCGCTCTCCACACGTGAATAGTCCACGAAGCTGGTATACCCAATGTGGCGATTTCCATCATACTGTGGTTTGCTGACTTCGAAGCCGGCGAGGAGAGCAGTGTCTGTGCCCTCACCGGTCAAGGCGTCAACACCTCCACCCAGCTGGAAGGTTTTGTGCCATGGAACCCATAGTGAATTGTCCAATCTGGTCTTCTGCAGCTCAAAGCTCAATCGTCAGGCAAGAACTTGAACAATTGACGTACCTTGTTGGTCTGAACCTCGTCCACTGGTCGGGCGGAAAGGACAGATGCCAATATGCGACAGCCTGAGAAGAGACGCCGCAACGAACCTACTTTTATCAGTAGGTCATGATGTCGCCGGAGGAAACTTGCGCAGATACTTGAAAGTCTTCGAAAATCAACTCTCTGTGCTACAAGCTCTATAGGCCCAAAAAGCATCCTGATATAGGCTCCACTCTTCGACCATGCCTGTACGCCAGCGACGCGACAGAATCCAAAGTAGGAAATTCCATCCACGGAACCAAACAGTGACCACGTGGGCCGCCTTAGTTCCAGATATATCCCATCGCTTGTTCTCTGCTCTGAATCTTCCCATACAAATACCTCCTCTGTCTGCACAATGACCTCTTCCAACTCAATTGTTCCTCCAATGCTTCGTCTGCCCCCTGAAATCCTGGACACAATCCTCGATAACCTGGCTCTGCATTCCGATCTGCTAAACCTAGCTTTGTGTTCTAAAAAGTGCAAAGATGTTGTCATTCCTCGACATTCTGAATATCGGATTATTCGCGTACATCACTCCGCGAGTAAGACTCGCTGGGTCAATCTCTGGACGCACCTTGCTAAGCGCGCGGATTTGGCAAAGAATGTGCGGGAGGTGCATGTTGTTGATGATTATCGTGCGACGGAGAGGGTTCCTAGCTGTTTGCTAAAGGATCAAGTTGGTGAAGGCAATGCCAAGAAGTACATGTGCGTTGCGCTGAGCCATATGCACTATTTGCATACATTCACAAGTGCACGCATGATCGAGCTCGACGTTCTGAGCGTGTTGGGAGACATAGACGCTTTGGAGCATCTTACTCTCAGCGGAAGTGTTGGACATCCTGTAAGTCGATATTCTGCGTGTTAGTTAAGGCTAACTAACTCTGCAGATGTGGAAATCGGAAAATCTCAGGTCGTTAGTCCTCCAAGGATCCGCATGGGTAAGACCACAGATAACAAACCGTTTGAAAGACTTGTTCAAGCTGTCTCCTTCTCTTGAGGTAAGGGTCCTTCTAGGCATGGTACTCGCACTCACCCGATCCAGTACCTCGAGCTTCCATTAGACCTGCCAACCCTCGCATCCGCCACATTCCCAACCCTCAAATCCCTCAGGCTATTCCTTCAATCCGGAACACGACCCCACGCAGACAAAGCCTGGCTACACTTCCTCGAACGCCATCCCTCAATCGAGGAACTGTCCTGGCACCCAATCGCTCCCATCTGCACCCCCAACCCAAACGAACTCCTTCCAAACCTAAAATCCCTCCAAACAAACGAATTCTTCTTCAGCGCTCTCCCTACTAAAGCCAAGAAACACCTAGAAGAACTTGATTTGATGGTTATCTCTGGATTTGACGTCCTCGACGAGTTGAGCGAGACTGAGAGCTCTCTCAAAAAACTTCGCATTCACGATCCGCATTCGATTGGGTTCTGGGAGAACGCGCGCGAGAGAGTTGCTCTACTCTCTCCAACACTCGAATATCTCGGTGTTTTTGCGGGGTATCATGAGGGTGATGTCGACGCTTGGGTCTCCTACCTCGCTCGGTTCCCAAACCTCCAAGTATTCAGAGGAGAGGCACTTTGGAGTGCCGTCGGTGTTGATTTAGATGCTATGCACCAAGCGATTGGGTCTCTCGTTGGTGGTTGTCCCGAGTTGAGAGAATTGGATCATAGGAGTTACGACAAACATCGAGACGGGTTTAAGAGGATTGTTATTATCAGGGAGCAGGATGGGGAGACGGTCAATGTGAGATATGAAATCAAGAGGCCTGAGATGCAGTAAGCTTTTTATGATTTCTATTGTTCGAAGTGATGGCTGATGCGGAGTCAGGTTGCCTTTTAGGTTTATGAAGACTGTATTTGTTTGAGACGCCACTGTATCATAATTGTCTTTTGTATCGTTTACTTCTATAGACTGCTGGGTAGTTGTATCGCTTCGTTCTGTAATACCCAAACTTGTTTAATAGATGCTTGCACAATTGCGAGCCTTACTTGAATTCGAGGCATCGAAGCTTGACATCAAAGCATCAAGTATAGACTGTTGCTATGTTGTTATATTGAATCCACCTAGGCGCCGACTGTTATTATATATTACTAACTAGGTCACATTTCGGGTTAGGGTTAGAACCACAAACCAGCATAAAAAAATGGGTGGCCGCCTAGCCAGAGTGGCGGAGCGGCACAGGAAAATATTAGGTCGGTGCATGCCCATAAGAACATACAAGCGGTGGCTCGCCCATGTATGGACAGGGTCGCCGTGCTAAGAGGGCTCACCATCGCCCACAACCCCGGGACATGAAGGGGATTGTGCCAACAAGGTAAGTATGGGGTGTATCAACGGCGAGGTAGGGGTTTTATAGGCGAGAGGACGTACGCACGGACCAGAATGTCACGATGGTCTCGCTTAGACTCAGGGTTTGAGCGGGAATAAGTTGGACCCGATGAACGTTCAGACTAGAACTAAAAAGGTTCAATTGAAGAAAGATATACAACTCCGGATCCAGCGCTTCCAACTCTACGCGATCCATATATACTTTGTCATATCTATAGCTTGTTCTCTCGGTTTTCTTCTGTCGAGTGCATAGCCAAAGCCGAACTCTGTTTTTCGTAGAATGGTGAGGGGAATATGTGAAAGGAAGAAGATTAAAAGGAGCATAAGATAAGACGAAGACGAAAGAGGTCGAGTGCATGGCCAAGGCCGAACTCTGTTTTTGTGAATAATAAGAATGAAAGGAAGGGTGAAAACGATCGTAAAACCAAGCCCGGAACCGGAGGGAACTCGAAGAGGATCACAGCCGGCTCGGACGCTTGACCATCACTCTAGCTCTGGCAACTTTGCTACGGCCCGACTCCTTGAGGTTCTCTTTAGCTACGTTTGCCCCGCCAACCTTAGCCTTGGGTGGAGAATTTGCATTTGGCTTGCCAAAACGACCAACTTTGCCGACATTAGGCTTGTTGCTGTCATCGAAGCTCTTCAGACTAGAAGACCGAGTTGGGTTTCTGTAGGATCCCAAAGCAGTTCGCGCTGGAACGAAACGAGAACGGGACACAGCCGGGGGAGATGCAGATGCGGAGCCTTCAAGAGGTGTGAATTGGGTTGGAACAATTGTGGGATGGACGTATTCAGCAGCAAGACCTTGAGATTGGTTAGCAGAATCAGTGACTTTGACGGTTCGTTCTGCTGAAAAGTCCCTGAGAAGGACAGCGACGGTCACCTCGGCGTTGATTCCATCGTGTTCGCAGACAAAGTCTTCGTCGTCATCGCTTTCGAGGTCTGGATCCACAGCAAACGTCAAAGGGTCTAGAAGATGAACAGAGGTATCGCTGGGCTGGAGCTTGAAGTCGGGCGTAACTGAAACGCTCTCGTCCTTTCCAGAGGTCGGATTTTCCACGGGCGCTAGCATACCAGAGGCGACATCGGCGACGGTGGTTGAAACATCTTGAGCAAGAGGATGGAAACATTCGTGCTTGACTTGGAGTTTGTCCTTCTTGGTTCCGGAAAAGTTCATGAGGAAAGCGACCGACTTTTCCAAAACGACTTCCTTGCGAGCGTAGCGGTGGTCATCTCCTTCGTCGTCAATGTCGCTTGCAGAGTCTACAGTGGAGACGGATGGGCTCGTGACAATGACTGCAGCATCCACAGAGGCGTCCTTGGCTGGAGGTTTGAGCAACTTTGTGGTACCGGAGAAGTTCATAAGAAAAGCGACCGATTTCTCTAAAGCAACTTCCTTGTGGGCATATTCATTGTCGGCTCCTTCGTCGCCATCGTCGGGACTAAGGAAAGACTCTGCGTCGAAAGTGGCAGTAGTAGACTCAACTGTGGACCTGAAAGTGTCGAGCGATACGGACTTGATAATAGGACTGAGAAGTATCGACTCGAATGAAGCTGTCGTCGACAAGACAGTCGAGCCCTCGATGACAAGGTCGAGTGTTGATGGATCTGAGACTGTGTCTTGGGGAGGAGCTATTCCAGAGCCTTGACTAGATTCCTCTTCCGAATAAGGGGCCAAAGAGAAAGAGGAATGGGGCTTGAAGATAGCAGAAGACCTATAACGAGCCGGGAAGTCAAGTGACGGAGCTGGTATTGCAGGGAGCACGACTGGAGGTAGGGTCATCCCAGTTTGTGCCTATGTAGGAGAGAATGTTGGATGGTGTCGAGAGGAATGCAGTTACTTACTTCAATGTCGAAGAGCTCTTGGGCAGCCCGTCTGGAGGAATATCGAAGCAAGACAACCCCCAAGACCAAGAGGAGTACAAGTATCCCGGTCAATGCGATGGAAACCCAAACTAGAACAGAGGAGGAGCCCATTGGAAGAGTGGAGACGGAGGACGAAGCGATTAAGATAGACATTTTGCTGCTGACGGTGATGGTTAAACGATAGGAAGGAATGACATGTCAGCCCTCTTTTTAAATGCAGCTATAGGAGTCAATCCATAAGCAATCGGTGGCTGACTAGCACTGCCTGGACGATCTAAGCATCAGGCCAGAATAAACAGCACAGAAAACCTGGCTGGAGGCTTATTCCATAAGTTCAAATCTCATTTTGCATGCGTGTTTGAGCAATAACGACGTGACGCATCAAGGTTCGCAGTCTACAAGGGGCCAAGGGTGCTATTGCATTCCGGTAACGCGTTCAAGTCGAGGAAAGAAAAGTCATGTGACAAACCTTTTCCGCGTCATAACGTTGGCCCAGTTACAAGAAACACACTTGGGCGTCCAGAAGGTATGGCGTGAATGAAAAGACTCATAGACATGCATAATGCCACGCAGAGGAGGCAGGATAACGTCAATCGACATAATAAGCACAATGAAGGCACTCTTCAGTTGAGCTGTTTTCTCCGAGGCTCATTTCTAATCTGCTCAAGATTTTAACTCAGAGAACTTTCAACATGCATATGGACGTACGCTGAAAAACCAAATTTGGCACAAGCAGCGGTTCTCGACGAGCGTTCGTCTCAAAGTCAGCACTTCTAGTGGAACATTGTTCGTTCTCATGCCTTCCAGTTCTGGAGACCAGTCTAACTATAGCCGACCGCTCAAACGCCAACTGCGGCCTCATCGCTATCGGTAAATTCAGACGAGATCACGAATCAAGATGCAAAGAACATTCTCACAACAATCGCTGTTGTTCATTTTCTTTGTGGTCAACTCTACGCACCAGCAAGTCCGAATCGTCCCACCTGAATACAGACAGAACTCCTGTGCGCTCTGCCACGACTAGCGTTGTAGCTGTAGAGACAGAATTCTAGAACCGGCCTTCGGGGCAGGGCAAGTACAGCACGACTTATAGCTGTAGAGACAGCCTTCGGGGCCAAGTACAGTACGACTGTCTCGTGTCCTAACGGTCTGTCTTCCTTCACCATCTCATCCACTGTACAATGGTGTTTCCAATAACTTGCAATGCTTTTGGGGATATTGCTACAGTCGCAACAGTTCTCTTTCAGATCGCCGCCACTCTCAACGAAGCCAGAGGCTCCGCTCGCGATTATCGCGACCTCACCCAGGAGCTCCAGTCGCTTGCCGTTCTACTTTAGAAAATGTCCCAAGTCGTTGATGGGTTTACAGACGAATCACTTCGATCCTTGGTCGTGACTGCTGTTCAGCAGTGCTGTGTGGTGGTCGATGATGCTTTCGAGGACACCAAAGCATTTGCCATCCTTGGAGACGAGCGTCATTCAGAGCATAGTGTGGGCACACGCCTGCGCCGTGGGATTGCGAAGATTGACTGGCGTCTTCGCAGACATGCAGATGCGAAAGAATGTCGGCTGAACCTCATGCGGCACCATGCTCACATCCTTCTTGCACTGAACATGTACGTTGGTCTCGTCTTTTTGCTATGCCTGCCGTCTTAGAATCCTCCTTTAGAAACAGTCATTCTGAGATTTGTGCACGTTTCAATGGTCTTGGTCTCGATTTGGCCACGGCGTTGCACTCGGTGGTGGACAGTTTCCGCGGAGAATTCGCCTCAATCCAGACTCAAGTAGAGGAGAACACGTCTGGCCTGCGATCAATGACTTTGCTCATCAAGGACCACCAATCTTTCGATCGCGAGAGTATAATCACGCTCCTGCGCGGCATTGAAGTGATTAAAACCATGTTCCTTGTCCAGCGTACCGGACGGCGCTCTTCACCCTCCAATTCGACAGGTGGCACTGTTTTCAGGGAAGATATTGAGGCTGCTGTCTTCATTCTTGCCATTCTCGCAGCGTCGTTTCTTGATATGCACAGCATGACATCTCGTGTGACGCTCCCTCTTGCTATCATAGCGCTTGTTCACCAGGCCAAGAAAATGCTCCTTTCTCGTGAAGAGGCTGTTGCTACATCGATGTCGTTCTCTGAGTCGACCACAATTGTGCTTGTTGACTTGCTCGGCGAACGTATCCCACTCTGGACAGAACTTTGCAGAACTCCCGAGGTGCGGTCAACTGCTAGTTACAGATTTGCCCCACTAAATTTCTTAGGCACTCCATCACTTTCTACTGTTCCTGTTCGAGAAGAAGGTTGCTGGGAGGTTTGTACGGGAGCAACAATATGAGATATCGCCAGAAGGCGGAGACGTTGCACTCACTCAGCAGTCGTGGGAGAATGTTGTGAGGGCTGGATCTGTCATCGAAATGGCAGCAGTTCTTCTTCGACAAAGCGTACATGTGGCCAGATGTCCGGTTTGTCGCAATGTTACAAGGGATCGCGGTGCGAAAAATGCGCAATGGGTTAAATGGTACGCGTCATTTTTGTTGATAAACTCCCATGGTTTCTGTTGTTAATCAAGCCGTGTAGTGCCTCGTGCAGCAAATGGTTTAAGATGTCAGAAAGAGAACTGCTCTGGGACGAGTACGACTCTATCAGACGCAGATGGGAAAGGCCAAGACCACTGCGGCCTGACAATATTGAGGTTTTGGCCGAGTGCGTCAGTTGTTTTGTGCTTTGTTGATCACGCTCACATTTTCTCTTAGTTCAACTCTTCGCGATGGCACTGAAAATGCTCTTGTTCCGATGATTGCAAGTACTCCTGCACCAGCAAGGTTAGTACTGCTATCTAGGGGGTATTAGCTACTAATGCTTCCCCCTCTCCTCAGGGAAGCAGCTAACATGGTCTTGCAAAGTAATAAGTATGTGAGCGCATTAATTCTGGGATGTCTTTAATTTGAGAGATACGTAGACCAGAAGAAGTGTCTGGAGTGCATCAGTTTGCAAGTGACCTGTCATATCTTCAAAAAATCCACCTCCTTCAAGTTCACATTCACTTTGTATGTCTTTCTCACCTCTCTGGCTAGGATTATCTCGACTTTTTTGGCACTGTAGACATCACTGGCACCACCACTACCTGAACTTACCGCTTTGGAACGTGCAATAATAGAAAGCCGCTTTGTTGAAGTGCAGAAATTCATCAGAAACGGTGGCCACCCTAACTTGCGTGTCAGAATTGCGGGTGATTATGATATCCACAATGCTCGGCCAATACCACGGTGGGTGCCACTTCTTTATGCTGTCACGTGGTATGAAGATTACGACACTGCTCGCCTCCTAATTGACCATGGTGCCGACTTGTGTGGTTTCGCTGTCGCTGTCGATGGCACAGTGCTTCATATAGCTGCCCGGATTGGCAACATCAACTTGATGCGCCTGTTCCTTGACGGTGGCCTAAACATCGACATAGGACAAGGCAAAGGCAAAGGCAATACTGCACTACATTCAGCTGCCAATGCCTGTTACCCCGATGCAGTGACTTTTCTCATTGAGTGTGGTGCCAACATCCATGTGACTGATAAGAGTGGTAAGACGGCCCTTCACAGTGCGGTGTCGTACAGCTATCGGAATGTCAGTGTGTCTGAAACCTGCAAGACTATTTCAGTGCTTCTTGAGCATGGTTGTCAAGTTGATGCAGTTGACACTTGGGGAAATACACCTCTTCATTCTGCAGTGCACAGTCAAGATGTGGAGGTTGTAGCATATCTTATAGATCAAGGAGCACAGGTGGATGCTCTCACAAACAAAGGCTTTACACCTCTACACAAAGCAGCAGCAGCTGGCAGGGCTGATGTTGTCAACCTTCTGCTTAATCATGGTGCCAATGCAAACTGCATCACTGGCTCATTGGAAAGCCCGCTGGTCTGTGCAGTTCGTGGCGAGGATGTTGCCACTGTCCAGATGCTTCTTGATCATGGAGCAAACATGCACATTGCACTGGAAGGTGGACAGACTCTGCTTCATTGTGTATCGAGATTCCAGCCCACTTCCCAGCTCAGGAGGACTATGGCATAATAAGCTTCGTGAAATCACTCATTCCAGATGACATCAAGTGTGCATGCATCACATCGCTCCTTGTTTCCTATGGCCTTCAGGTGGATGCTCGTGACATGCATGGCTACACTGCATTACACTATGCTGCAAAGGCATCTTTATATGACACTAGCTCCAAGCTACTTTCCCTTGGAGCTGATGCCCATTCTGTTTCAGATAAAGGAGAGACTGTTCTACACTCTGCAGTAGAATCAACAGCAGCAGTCAACATCATCAAAACTTTCACACTCCTCCTCGATCATGATGTTGACCTGTCTGCAAAGGACTGGAGAGGATACACAGCATTGCATAATGCAACAGCAACTGACAATCTTCAAGCTGTGCAGTTTCTTGTACAACGAGGTGCTGATTCCTTGACTTTGACCAACAATCATGAAACAGTCCTGCACATTGCTGCATCTGCGCCCTTCTACTGGGGGGAACAGTCAATTGGCTTTTTTCTTGAGCAGGGTGTAGACATCCATGCCAAAACATTGCATTGCGAGACTGCACTTCATAGAGCTGCAAGTGCACATAATGTCAAAAACATCACACTCCTACTGGAACAAGGCTCTAATATCCATGCAATTGACTTGAGGGGCCAAACTGCACTTCACTGTGCTGCTGCTGTTGCTGATAACTGGGTCAATTCATGCTGGAAACTCTGAAATTACTTATTGCTCATGGTGCAGTCCCAAATTCACGAGATACTTCAGGAAAGACAGCTTTGGACATTTTACATGCACAAGAATTCAATCTGGAAAGTACGGAACATCGAGACAACACCATACGCTATCGAGATGAAGCCATACGCTGTCAAGACGAAGCCATACACTTTCTATCGCAGTATACATCGTCTTAATATGATGCTCCACAATCCTTTTTCTTTGAGTAGATGGTGACTATTACATCAAAGTTTCAAGAATCAAAATGATCTCCAACCTATGTTTAAAGACCATTAATTTCCAGTGAAATTCATTATCACACTGTGGAAGAGTCATTGACTCTACTCATCGATTCCCCTTCTATCACTTATTTTCTCAACACTCTCCACTTTGTACATTGACACTAGTGCATATACACGAATGCAACATATCGACTATTCAAACTCATCACTAATCAAATCCAATTGACATCCCTACTCCTTCCACTCTCCAATCATTTTTTTTCATCTTGTTCAACTTGTATACTCTTTTCAATACTTACGACTCAATAATACTGGAACTTGGAGAATCTGTGCCTCTCTTCTGAGAAAGTCTGTGCCTTGAGCAAGCACGTAGAGGCTTGGTCAACCTCGAGACATCATCACTCAGTCGTATTACTTTCAGAGGTTTACTGGTTTAAAGAGTGAAGGTATTTGAAGGACAATTTATTGGGAATAACCTGACGGCCTTTTTAGTTATATTTAGATACATGTTTATAAGCTGTGTTGTCCGTATATTACAAAATCATCTCTCTCTTGCACTGTTACATCTACAAGCCTTTATATTAAACATCCAGAGCCTTTATTCAAAGCCTTTACAGATAAGTGATTTCTCTCAAACTCACCATCCACAGGTAGACAGATTATAGTCTATCTACTCTATCTATCCCAGACCTCCCCTAAACTCTTGGTTGACTTGCACTACCTCAAGAACCGTCTATCTATAGACAGCAACTCTTTTCTACAACACAGAAAGCTCTGCAATCACACAGCAGTTGCAATTGAACAATTGCATGAATATAAACCTAGATAAAGACATGTCCATCAGGAAAATGGCAGGTCGGTCTTTGAGGTCTTGTACAAGACCAAAAGACTGTAAAGATGTTGAAGACAGTCTTTACAAAGACAGTACCTTAACCGGGCAAGACAGCCACATCTTCGGCAGGACATCGTCAAGACATCAGAAAGAAGACAGTCCAAGACAGCTTGATTCATAGCTTAGGCCGTCTTTCCATAGTCTTATCAATGTCTTCGCATTGTCTTTACCAGTTGTATAAATCATAATTGTACTATTTGCTGCATATACATTGAACATACAGGTCCAGTATGAATAAATAAAGTCGATCAATGTGTTCTGCATCACGTCAATCAGTTAATGCGGCTGTGGAGAATGACACTTACCAATTGCCCGCATTCTCTTCCGCATCCTCTTCTATATCAACTGATGTGTTATCGACTGGCGGTTCCACCAACTCTTCATCACTACTCTCAACAAGCACAAAGTCGTCGTCGGCATTGGCAAGGGCCATAGCAGTGGCAGTGCTCAAGTCCCCAGTCTTCTTGTGCTTTGGCTGTCCGACCCCTTTCTCCCACAACTGCAGAATATGCAACCCAATCTCCTCCCATGCCTCTGGTTTGAGGGTGTGAATCGAACAGCTCCATCGATTAGCATTCTCGGAAACTTTGTCACCTTCTGAATTCTTTCGAATCTTGATGGCCCAGTTCGTTTTGAGAACTCCTCCAATGCACCCGTTTGGCGAATGAATTTACCCATCGTATGGCATTTGAGAGCTCGTTGGATCTAGTGATCAAACTAAATGAGAAGATGTGGATCTGAGTAATAACTTATGGCCTGAATACTGCTCCCACTGGCTGGTCATCCACAAATGCCATGACATCCACAATCATCGAAAGTGGGGCAAAATGAATTGCGAGAGCATACTTGATGAGCTTGTTGAGGAAAAGACCCTGTAAGCAGTGATGAGCTTAATCTGTCAAAGAACAACAATACCTTTTTCTTTGCTTGAGTCCAGTCTTTGTACATGAAGGCCGGTGGAGACCCTCTTATCATCTCGTCTCGAAAGAGCATCATCTGCAAAAAACATTCGATATCTTCGGGTGAGTTCTCCCACTTGTTGAATTGCTCTTGGACGGCAGTAATTCCAGCCTCAGCAATTGTGTGCTGCGAGTTGCTGACTCGATAGCTTGCTGTAAGGTGATGAGCAAAATGAGAGCTTATCAGGCCACTCAAAGACTCGGTGAAACTTATAATACCAAAACTAAAGAATACAGCGAATAGCTAAGGGTTTAAATACTAAGTAGCTATCTGGTTGACGAGTAAGTGTAGGTGGAGCAAAGAGATAACAAGGGAAAAAGATAAGCTATCTGTGCCGCATGTTCTGCGATAAACTATCAGAAGTTAATTTAAAAGATAGCGGATAAGGGAGATGAAAGATAGTGTGATATGAAGGTGAAATGAAATAGGGTTCTGATAAGGCTCGTGGGATAAGGCACGTGATTCGGAGAATTCGTAACATTACCCCCCCATTAAGATCATGGTCCCCATGATGGTGTCGTGAATTGGAACATAGGTTTGAAGGAATCAAGGATGGTTTGGTTGGACGTGATGACAATTCCTCGATTTGTAGATGTCGGTTTCGGCTTGTGAGGGTGTTTTTTGTAAAAATTGTCTACTTCTTCTTCAGCATGTCGGACATTTCCGCGAGGTTCCCAGGAGTTTTCGGCATCAGAAAAACCCTTCCATTTGACCAAATATTCGATGTATCAACCCTTTTTGCGACTGTCAATGATGGATTCGACTTCAAATTCCTCTTCTCCTTTGATTAAGTCTGGTGGCGGTGGTGGTTCATTAGGTTGGATGTCGAAGGAGGGTTTGGTGAAGGGTTTGAGTAACCTCTCGTTGAACACATCGTGTTTTCGTTGCCATGTGGGGTTTTGTGGTAGTTTGAGCCGGTACGCCACTTGTCCTACTTTCTCTGTGATCACGAAGGGTCCATATCGTAAGTGATCCAATTTCTTGGCAGGTCGTTGGGTTTTGATGTTGGTGCCCTCTAGCCACACTAGGTCTCCAGGTTCGTATTCTCGAGACTCTAAGCGGTGTTTGTCAAATTGTTGTTTCATTGCGGCTTTTGCTAGGGCCAAAGCCGCTTCCGCTTCTTGTCTCACATTGGAGAGTCGTTTAACCCACTCAGTGGCCGAGGGTACTTGATCTCTTTGTAACTCTGTGCTGGTGTAAGGGTGATAACCGTGGTCTACGAAGAAAGGTGATTGTTTTGTCATGGAATGAACTCGATTGTTGTAACTGAATTCCATGATAGCACACCATTCGTTCCAATTGTCCTGTAGGTAGTTGACAAATAGGCGAAGGTACACTTCTACCTCTTGGTTTGCCCTTTCTGTTTGACCGTCAGTTTCTGGGTGATATCCTGTAGATAAATGCTGTTTGATGCCAAGCTGTTTATATATTTGATCCCATGCTTTGGCCACTGTTTGGGGTCCTCGATCTGATATTAAGATTTCTGGAAGACCGTGGTATCGGATTACTCTGTCTCGTATGAGATTGGCAAATCCTTCAGCGCTGAGTTCCATGTGTGTGGGTTCAACATGTATGTGGTGGCTGTAAGTGTCGGTGAACACTTTGATTGCATTGAAGCTGTTGGATTCAGGGAGGGGTCCAATCATGTCTGCTGTGACTTTACGCCACGGTTGTTTAGGTATGTCATGCGGGTTAAGAGGGGCGTGTAGTGGTTGTCGATCAATTTTATCTTCTTGGCATTTGATACAGCCATCAACGTATTGGCGAATCATCTTCTGCATCTGGGGCCACCAATAGTTTTGCTGAATAAGTTCCTGGGTTTTGTATCTCCCTGGATGTCCAGCTAAGGGATTGTTGTGGTGGTCCCGGATGATTCGTTCACGTAGTTTGTGGTTTCTTGGCACATATATCCGATTGTCGTAAAAGATTAGCCTGTCTGATTCCTTCCATTTCTTGTCTTTACCTTCCAAAGCTTGTTTGGCCGAAGGATCTAATTTTCGTAATGGGTCTTTTAGCTCTGGTAGGTATTCTGGTGGGTCATGAATCACTACTGCTTCTAGTGCTCTGAAAGTCATAGGTGCTAGCATGATGACATTCTTGTTGTCTTTGTGTCCCATGTCATGGTCTGGCCTTCTAGATAATAAATCTGCCCGTTGGTTCTGTTTACCCGGTTTGTGGTGTAGTGTGTAGTCATAGTCCGCTAGTTCTGTGACCCAGCGGGCTTGTCATTGATTAAATTTCTGAGGTTGTCGAAAGTATTGTAGGTTTTGATGATCTGTCCAGATCTTGAAGGTTTGTCTGGCTCCTAACACCAGGTGTCTCCATTCCGCTAAGGCTTCCATGATTGCGAGCATCTCTTTGTCATAGATCTCGTAGTTTCGTTCTGTGGGTGAAAGCGCCTTGGAATGGAAGGCGACTGGGTGCCATTTGCCTTCTATTTGTTATGAGATTACTGCACTGATTGCTCCTTCTGATGCATCTGCTTCTATTCTAAATTGCCCTTCATCTTCTGGTATACGAAGGCAAGGGGCTGTTGTAATGGTTTCCTTTAGGGTGTCGAAAGCTGTTTGCTGTTCTGTTTCCCATTTCCAGGCATTGTTTCCGGTTAGCTGTGTCATGGGCTTCGTGATCTTGCTGTAATCTTTGACAAATCTCCTGTAAAAATTGCAGAATCCCAGAAATTGTTGTAGTTCCTTCTTGTTGTTAGGAACTGGCCATTTTTGGATGCTGTTGACCTTGATTGGGTCTATCTCGACCTTGCCTTCAGAGACGATTAGTCCTAAAAATTCTATTTGTTGTTTTTCGAATTCGCATTTTTCTGGTTTTAAATAAAGTTTGTTGGCACTGAGGATGGATAAAACCTGATGGATGAGTTTACGGTGTTCATCTAGGTTGTTGGTGAAGATGAGTATGTCATCGATGTAGACGAGAACTTTTCCAGTGTTGATCAGGTCTCGCAAGAGTTCATTCATCATCGTTTGGAATGTGGCGGGTGAATTAGTGAGTCCGAAAAACATTACCAAGGGTTCAAATAACCCTCGATTGGTGAGGAATGCTGCCTTCCATTCATCTCCTTCTTTGATCCGTACATTGTTGTATCCCCATCGTACATCAAGCTTTGTGAAATATTTGGCACCTTTCAGCTTGTTTACCAGCTCTTGAATGAGGGGGAGAGGATATCGGTTTTTGATGGTCATGTCATTGAGTTTCTGATAATCCTGTACTGGCCTTAGTCTTCCATCTTTTTTCTTGATAAAGAAGAAGGGTGAGGCCATTGGAGATTTAGAGGGTTGAATACGTCCAGTGCGTAAATGTTCTTCAAGGAATGCGTCGAGTTCTTTCTGTTCGTCTAGGTTGAGAGGATACACCTTGCATCCTGTTGGTTCTGATCCTGGCTTTAGTTCTATGGCATGGTCCCAGGGTCGATTTGGTGGTAGGGTATCGAATTCGGTTTTCTCGAAGACTTCTTCGAATCCCTTGTACTGTTCTGGGATCAGATCCGTCTTCTTGTTTTTCTCGAACTCTTCTGCTAGTGCATTGGCGATGGACTGATGAGCTCGCATGAAGGCCTTGTTCCTTCGAACGTTGCGAGGCGGCTTTGGGTACTTCATCCAGATCCTATCTCCCTCTTCAACGTCTTGTGGTTCTGGTTCTGTGTATCCGCACGCTGAAGGGCATCTGGTGAAGTGTAATGATCCATCAGTCCAATCGACCTCTGGGTTGTGGAAGCTTAACCACTTGTGTCCTAGGAACACATCTGATCGTCCTAGGTTGGTAACTGCAAACTTTCGGATTTCGGAGTGTCCTTCTATGATCATTTTCATTTCTGCGTAATGTGTGATTTTCCCGTTGTTGTTTTCCGTGCCATCTGTGTTATATGCCGAGATCGGGTGTTCCCATTTGTGCAGGGACAACCTTTTTTCTTCTGCAAACCGTTGACTGATACAACTGCCTGTGCAACCACTATCGAGAAGTGCTTGTGTTTGATACTTGGTTCCTTTCTCTAGATCCTGGAGTTCTATTTGGACATTCAACTCCTGATCTGTCTTCGTGGTTCTGAAGATGAATCATTTTGGTTCATGGAGGTCTTCTAGCCAGTCTAGAGCTTCATTGGTTGGAATATTTAGCAGTTGTTTAACGAAGTGTTGGTTTACTTCTCATTGTTTTTGATCATGTACCCACTGCTTTAGTGTTCCTATTCCTGCTTCGGCGGCTAGGTCTCGTAATCGTGATAGAACCCATAAGGAGGAGAAGGGTTTTGGCTTCTTTTATTCCTGTGGTTGTTCCTGGAAGTGACCTGAAGAAGGAAGGTTAGGTTCTTCGTCTTCGACTTCTTCGATCGTTGTCTTCCATTTGTTTTCCGTTTTGACACTGGACTCTTTTGCATGTGAAAAAGATGTATTCCTATTGTACAATGCCTCGGGGCATGTCTGACAAGAAACATGTGCATAAGAGTCCTGAACCGGGGATGGCGAAGTTGTGTCTGCTTCGCTCCCACTTAAAAACCCGCAGCTTTCTTCAGCTGTTCCTTCTGTTCGTCTGTGATCTGAGTGAAGTCGATGGTTTCCAAGGTGCATGTAGTGAAAGGTCGTTTGGGCAGGGGTTTGAGGTGACAGTATCGACTGGGGTGTTTGTTGTGGCAGTCTGGACATTCCCCTCTACAGTCTCGGGAGAGGTGTCATCCCATCTTTTTACAATGTCGACATTCAAGCAATCACTTGGTTCGCGCCGTGTCGATGTCCATGGGCTGTCCTTGTCCCCCATAGGTTTGGGCCGGTGTATATTGTTCTGAAGCGGTATGAGTAGTTCGCTGTGGTGGTGCGTGCTGTCGGGGCGGTATGGGTTTTCCAGTGTGAAAGGCACTGAATCTGGATTTTTCTTCTTTGAGCACCATTTCTATATTATACAACCTTTGTTTCACCCCTTCGTATTTGTTTGGAATAGGTATGCCTCCTCTGTATAATTCTGTGGTGATTTCACGTCGTACTTGGTTTTTCAGGAGATCAATGAGGACGTTGTCCAGCTGTCAGTATCCCCATCAGGAAAAATTGATGTGGACCCTGGGGTGGCCTGTCACTTCCTGGGAGGGTACGGGCCGTCTTAGGTCGTATGGGGCCATAGTAGGGACAGAGTGGGGAAGGGCCCAGGAGACCTCGGAGATATCTTCAAAAAAATGGGATCTCCCCAGCTGTCCCAGGATATACCTCAAAAGCTGATATGGCTCCGCCATCCCCAGATATCTCTGGATATCTCCAGGCAGAGCTGGCGAAGTCACGTTGATGTCTTCGAGGCCGTCAGCTTCACTTCCTCAGGACATTGTCAGGAGATAGCTGGAGTTTGTACAGTAGGATAAGAATATATTTAACATTGGTGCTAGATGACACAGGATGAAACTCTTCGACAAGTCATGTGTTTATGAGGGTACAGTCTGATGAGAAACATTTTGGAGAACTACAAGGAGGATATCGAGATGTTGGTTCTGGTATGGCTTTGTGAGTTCCTTCCTGATCTTCCAATCCATGATACCACTAGAGATTTGAGAAGAAGCTAACAAAGAGAGGCACAGCGTACCATTGAGTTACAAGTCAATATATCCGACACAGTTTGGTTCACCGCAGTAACAAATCTGTGCTTGGTGTCTAGATGGTGTTCAGACAGTGCCCAAATGTCAAGAGAAGGCTCACCTGTAGCGGTCAACATTGGCTCGTCGTGACCAACGCCGTCGAATTTTGGTTGGCCAGACTACCAGCAAGTTTGAAAGGCTTCTTTACTTTGGAAATTATTCAAGAAGAAAGAATTGCAGACATCCAGTACATTGTGCGATTCCCACATTCCTTCCTGTACCTTTCCAGATCTCCGAGAGACTGCAGGTTTGTTACGGAAATCCAGGAAAAGCATGCAACCTTGGCGTATTTGCATAAGAGGGATAACGGCTGCATCCACTTCTCGAGGCTTGCATACACGGTACATGCCATGAGAAGGCTCTGGCGCATCCTTGAGTTTTGAGTACCACTCTACGTATACCAGAGGAGAAAGGGGGTAAGGGTGAGCAGAACCATTTATAGTTCGTTCTGGTAAACGAAATATGACATAGACCCTTCCAACCCTGCAGCCTGGAAAAGAAATTATATACCAGGAAACGTATCCAAGTGAAGGTAACTTACCCTTGAGACCTGTAGACTCTGCTGTATTCCCTTGCCATACAATAACTGTATCCTGCCGGCTGGGTGTAGCTTTGATCGTATGAACATTCTCTTCAATGTCCCCGGAAACACTGTTCTGCCCCAGTTTGAATTGAGAATAGATGTAAAGGGTGTTGAAAGGAAGAACGAAGTTGCGGGCTTGAGATCGTGTAAGTTTCGACATGCAACAAAGGAAAGTGACTAGAGCGGACTCCAACTTGGAGCATTGATGAGCTTTTGAGATGAAGGAAAGGGTTTTTCGCATAGGCTGCCGTGCAATGATTATCTTTTTGCTCTGTTGTAGCGCCAGTTTCCCCGCTGCCACGTTAGCTAAACCAGTGTCAAATTTCTGGCGATCAGCCTCAGCTTTGCTGAGCTCTTCCTCGAGTTCCCGCTCCTTAGTGACTTCAAACAGTCTTTCAAATGCCACCACCTTTTCTTGCCTCTCTAACCAACAGATCATTTGAGGTGTTTCGTCTCTCTTGTTGGATTTCTGCCACCCCTTTTTGGCAAAGTCTATATGTAGACGTTCAAAGAGTTCAGTGTTATAATTGTCGGTTGCGCCAAAGTCTCAAATGCACTGGATATAATGGAAGAGTGAGTGAAACTTAGGGATATTGAAATCCTCCCTGATCCCTACAGCAATAAACCATTCGCAATTCTGCTTCCACTGCTCCAGAGCTTCCTTCATGTACCCCAGCGTCACATCATCATGGCTGCTATACTGAGCCAAGTAGATGAAATCCAGAAGTGCCCTGACTGCTCATATACCTTTATCCTCCATTTCACTACCAACCAAGCATCCCAGAAGTATCTTTGCCATGTTTTTTCTTATCAGACCTGAAATTTGGCCCAATGCTGAGATGCTGTTTTCAAAATGAGTAACCCCATAAGCAGGGGCTAAGGAGCGTATCCGTTCATCGAGCTCAAGGGGTGACAGGCATTTCTGCCCCCATGCAATGAGATATTTCACAACACCCTGGTAGAGTTGATGTAAGACATCGGAAGTGATGCTGATATGGATATTGATGAAAGGAAAATCATCCCAGAAAGGCTGTATGACTCCAGTGCCTACATTCTGCAGCAAACATGCCTCACAGAAAGCACGGTTAGATGTTGCCGTTTCTTTAGCTTCTCGTATGATCTTTAACGTGTCTGCTGCAGTACGTTCTGGATATTCACCATGCCAGGGGCTCATGCATGATGCAGGTGCTTTGCAGTGAGGGCAGGTTGTAACCTTGGTACAAGAGACCAAGCATTGCTCTGGATAGTCTGCGACATAAGGACCTAGGACTGGGACAACCAAACGGGCCTGCCCATCGGCGCACATCATAGGCACGCCATTGTTCTGAGCAGCCTCCTTCAAAGGCTGGAGGATGAGACACATAGCATCGTGAAAGAGTCTACTGGTTTTGGCTCTATGATCGTTCTCCGTGAGTCGGGTATGATTGACTTTGTTGGTGGGGAGGTATCCGATGAGAATACAGGCATGTCTGAAGGGCTTTCTCCAAATATGATGAGGTATATTCCCTCAGATAGTAAGGTAGACAGGATATGCAACTTTGCCCCTTCCGAACTGAGCCAGCTGGGTTTTATCTGTGGTGATGATGACCGGTACAACTGTAGCACTCCTCAGGAAGTTTTCGTGGTGCTAAAGGGAATATTTAAAGACTGAAAAAAGTCTGTTTATTACCTACCTGTAGTTCCCACCACCAATCAGCAGTCCACATTTTGTGAATCACTCTAACGTCTTTGCCCTCTCTACAAGAAAAGATTCGAGATGGTCGGTAAACGATGTCGTTTGATAAAGTCAGATCTCCCAGGAGAGCTTTGACCGCTTCCAGTGAATCTCGATATTGAACAATGAACTGCTCATGTGGAGTGTCGGTGAAAGACAGGATCTTGGTGCGCCAAGGTCCACATCTCTCAGGTAGAGCACCCACCTTCTGATACAGCGTACGAGTGTCTTTGAAAGAAAGACCCAGGCGATCTACAACCTACACAAGGATTAAAGGAGAGTAAATAAAGGCCACAAAGCTTACCCCAGGAATTTTAAGCAGTCGATCGGAAGTGCTATTGGACGAGGACTCTCTGACTATCCAATCAGCCATCCTCCAGTCTGCTTCAGAGCTGAATGGAGTATAGGCATTTGTTACACGCTCCTGATCATCTATGTTGAATCTTTGGCACCACTCTTCCTGAAGTTCCGAAGAAGGAGGGATCGCGGCACCTGCTTGTAGACGCGGGTCGCATTCCAACTCGATAAGGGTTGGTTGAGATGGCGTTGATGGTCCTGCGACTTCCTCCACATCCACGTCCATCGCATCTTCCAGGACCTGGGGAGGTTCTATGGGTTCAAAAGGGTCTCCATGGTCCTTGATATAATCCTGCCATAACGTTGCCAAATTCTCTTCTATCATTTCCACTTCAGGTTCTTCGACCTCTACTTCATCAATGTTGCCTTCATCAGGACCCTGCTCTTGCTCCATATGCACTTCCTGACCCTCTGTTTGAGCGTCGAGCCATTTCCATCGAGCCTCGAGTTGTTGAACACGACGACGCTGTCTCCGCGTCAATTCGTAAGTTGAACCGATTCTTCTAGTAGTAACATCAGGGTTGGGGTGGTTTGGAGGTTCAGAGTTAGCCACTGTGTGTCTGGAGACGGATGTATGTAACTCCAGTTTGCCTAGACGATACCAAGAACATGTCGTAGTGGATGTCATATGATTTGTCAGTCTGTTCTTACTCTTGAAGGAAAGAAGACAAACGGGACAGATAAGCCTATCCGTTAAAGAATTCTTGTCAATGTGAAGCTGTATTTGCTGAATCTGCTCACGAACTTCAGTAAGAGTTGTTGGAGGTTGTAAAACATAATTCATATTAGGTCGCTGACGTTTACCCCACTGTCGCTTCTTGGCATTTCGTTGGGCTTCAGTTAGAGGCATTAGGTGTGGCATGAGTGCGATATGGGAAGAGTGCGGTTGAGAAGTAGAGGAGCTCGAGAGAAACGGGTGTATATAGCCTTAGAAGATGTCAGCAGGCCACCACGGGAGAAATAGAACTTACAAGAAGTCTTCCGTGAGCCCAGTGTCTTCGAGTTCAGGAGTGAGAAACCACTCCAAATGGACCAGATGTTCCACATGGTTCTTGGTCAGTACTGTGCTGAGAAGATCGCTCAGCAGGTCGCAATCCACGGGAAATGCGGTGGATGTCCCGGGACTATCCAGAAGGAATGGGGAGTCGGCAGAGAATGTATCAGGGTTGGGACAGAAATCTTCTGAGATCAGATTGAATGAGATTCGCAATCCGCAAGGAATGCGATGGATGTCCCAGGACTATCCAGAAGGAATGGGAGTCGGTAGAGAATGTATCGAGGTTGGGACAGAAATCTTCTGAGATCAGATTGAATGAAATTCGCAATCCGCAAGGAATGCGATGGATGTCCCAGGACTATCCATATGTCGGAAAGATTAGGGTAGCCATTGAAATGGACGAAGGTTGTATAGCGCGGGCCGTCCCGGAAAGAATGAATTGCAGTAGGCGAAAACTCCATGGCAAGAGCTTCAAAGATTTGGTTCACATTTCTTAGGAAATACATTGGATGTCCCAGGACTGTCCAAAAGATAGATGGTGGAGGTGGCGACAGTGTCGAAGTCAGTGTTGATTAAGACCACGTGACCCAAAGGTAGAAAAAAAAACAATGTGGCAAACATTAGATTATAAGTTGGCTGTGTTATCTAAATCCCTAGTCTACCTCAGAAGTCACCCAGAGATAGAGACAAGTTTAGTTTTCTTTGCTTATTGATCTCCCTGCTATTTCCTGACTCTCCCTCAGATATTTTCAACTTCAAATTGAGCCCAACACCGTTCGAGCATATCTTGAATTTAATGCCAGAGCTAGTTGGTGGGTTGCTGGCCTGGCATTTCTTAGCAGCAATACAACTCGGAGATTCAGAGCCAATCCCCTTCGTTGCTAGAGAAGAGTCCTCTTGATATACGATGAGTAGACTCGAAAATGAACGAAATTCACCCTCAAGTTTCACGTTCATGGTAGATTGCTCCATTGTGTTCCTGGATTTCTGAAATTCCTTTTAGAATATTCAAGAAGGTAGAATCACCATACCACCATCGATTGGTCTGCAGAGTGACTGTCCGAGTCTGAGTCTGCATCCGTCGCACAAAAGTCCCTAGACTGAACCGAGGATGCAGAGATGTATGGCAAATCCTGTTGCTTTTCAGTATATCCAAAAGGTAGAATAACGATCTTACCATCAATTCATTCACAGAATGGTTGTCCGAACGCTGTGCAGCTGTTGTATGACTGTCAAAGTTCATGGGCTGGGCCGGGGATTCAGAGATGCATGACGAACGTTCCGGCTCAGATTCCATGGCAGCTAGTCCGTGAAAATGGTAAGTCCTTTCACTCTCTTCAGAGGTAAAGCTCCCGGCGACTGAAGCGGGTGACTGCGAAATTGCAGAATTTTGTTGAAATAAACACTGGCAGGTCACCGTGATTGTGCCTTTTGTATCGTAATAACGTACGACAATTCAGACGCTACCCACAGTAGAATCCCAGGCTATGAAGTGTACAATATCCGATATTATCACTAGTGGATTTGCGCATATGAGAACAACGTCAGCTTCTAGTCTCCAGATACCAGCAACTGAAACTTACGCATATGCAGATTTGCACTTGGGCCACACTTTCGTTTCGTAATGTTGTGCTCATTGTAAACAGGCCCTTGGCATAACGAAGTCTGAACCAGCCTGAGGGCGGCTTCAGAGTCTGCACCAGACAGCATCATGGGCAGAACCTTTGTTACATTGTCGGGGCAGAGCGATGACGCTCGAATTCAAGTGCGGCGAACTGTGTGAGAATAAGCATTCTGCAATTTGCTATGTATGCTTTTTACTAGGCTCGGCCGGATGAGATTATTCGATGCTGAGAGCTTGATTTGAGACTGGGTTGATTGTCTAACTCTCCCTTTTGGTAAGTCACCTTTCTTCATTTGGTCGCGTCACTCGAATTCATACAAGTCACCACTTCTCTACCTTGATGGCACGGTCTCGCAAACGTAGCACCCAGTATATTCGGCATCAACCCCTAACTGCATCAGAAAGACCGGTGGATCTTTATTGCTACGTCGACCATGGGCTGATGAAGTTCGGCATCAGCTCGAATTGTTGCATGAGAGAGTGGCAGTGGAAGAAGTGCCACCCAAATCTTGTATGGTTCGGCGGCGCAGTTAGAACAGCATATGCATATCGACTTGGTACGTCTAGACGATTTGCGAGCGTTTTCTAATTTCGAATAGAAAAAATGGTCCACCTACGGGTGCAGAGAGAGCTGGGGTTCCGGCGAGTGCATCAGTACTGTTGGAAGTGTCGAAAGTACCACATCGAATTCTTCAACGCGGGCAGGGGGGACCTGGAAAGGAAGTGGTGGAAGAAAGTGAGGCCTCTGGTCACTGAGGAGGCGATGATTTTGGCCAGAATTTTTAGGAGACATCGAAGACAGAAGAAAATAAGTAGATGTTGGGATGCGATTTTTGTTATGAATGGAGCCTTGCAACACCACCTCTCTCTTGTCTCATTGTAGAGGAACAATCGTTACTGTAAACCTATTGTGACCTCCGAGGTTGGGCAACAACCCAAACTCTCCGCGTGATTTTCGATTAATATAATATTGTCTTACCCCTTCTTTGAATCCCATACTCGATCGCCTTTCTTCTAAGACCACATTCCACAGGAAATGCACTGGATGTCCCAAGACTATCCAGAAGGATTGAGGGTTGTCCGATAAGGAAACGAAGACAGCAGTTATCTGCGATCTTTGTATCTAGAAGTCGCGGATTAGCATAGAACTACAGCACTTGATGCTTTCAACAGTGGGAATGGATTGAATCAAATATATAAAATAAAGTAACATTTGTACTGAAACAGAATGAGATTGAAATTTTTAGCCCATTAAGATGCACCATGATGAGTTAGCTACAAAAAAATAGTACAACACCTAGTACTTAGTTTACTGTGAGTGTTGCGGAAGAGGTTTCGTATTCAAAGTGACGGTGGGATTGTTGACGAGGACTGGTACCATCTGTGGCTGATGTTTTTCTGTGAATGGACAGGCATCCACTGCCTTACCGGACAAATGTCGCGGTAGTACAGCTGCTCGTCGGAAACACTGGTAGAACATTTGAGTGTAGATTTGTGCGATTTCCTTTTCCAGCTCATCGAGCTCATCCACAGTCCACTTGACCTTGTCGATCTTCGCGATCAGACTAGATGGACTTACCCATTTCCATCTGGACATGACTCGAGACATTGAGAAGAGGTAATGGGCCCTTTCTCTTGATGATGGGCTGGCGATGCTGTGGTTTGCTACACTCAGAGAGGGGATGGAGAAGGACAGGTCTGGAAAACAAGCCATGATATCTGCATGGATATCACCATGTTCCTCATAAGGAGTACTGGTTCTTCCACGAACATTGAGAGCCTGGAATTCGTAGCGGAAATTTATTTCTGCCAATTCCCATAGTATTTGCTCGTAATGTTCTGGTTTCAGGTCTTCGAATGGAATACCGTGCCAGGCAGAGTGAGAGGTCTTAACGCTTAGCGAACCGGACAGCTGAATATCTGGATCTTGATTTGTATCCAGACCTAGGAAGGAAAGCATATATTTCTGCACTTCCCCCTGTTGTTTTGCACGTTCACCTGGTTCAGTATCTCCTCTCATGTCAGCCAAAAATTCCGCAGCCAGAAGAGCATTCCATGATTTAGTATGCTGTGGTTGTGCTTTTGAACTCTGAAATGTGAGCTGGAAGATCAGAACAGGACAGTATTTCAGCCATGCACGAAAGATGGCTAACAACTTGGCCTTCATTTGGGTTGAAACCATGAAGGCCGGCTCGGGAACGACGTACCCTGAGTCTGAGATGATTTTTTCATATGTGAAGAGATGCTCGCTGGTGTCGACGTCAAGCTGAGCACGAGACCAATAACGAAGGGGCTGAGGGAAGTATTCACAATCGGGATCGTCAAATTTGGAGCGGGGAAGGTGTTCAAAGCGGGACTGCAAATCTGAACAATTGTTAATCCGGTGTTTCATGAGCAACAATGATCACTTACAGGGTGAAGCAAACTTCTTGTTTCTTTGTTTCGAAGTGAGGGCCCGTTGACGGCATGCGTTCGTACAAGTTGCACCTCCATTAGATACAAGAGGCTCTGGCAGACATCTCGCGTGAAAAGGGTCTGGGAATCGTATGCAGTAACGTCCAAAATTCTTTATAGACTTCACCCATAGCTGTGCTCCTTTTGCAAAAGGTACAGGTTTTGCCCGAAAAGCCTTTTGAAAAAGCAGCAGGCAACTTAATAGAGCCATATTATAGCATACCAGGCAGGTTTGCGGCACCCCTTGGCACCCCTCGGCACCCTGGCACAACTATTTTTGGTCTGGGACACTATAAATAGTAGAATAAATAGAAAAAAATACAGAAAAATCAGAAAAAATCAGAAAAAAGTCAGAAAAAATATCCTGCAGCTGGGAATACTGTGGGTGGTGGGAACAACCTTATTGAGTAAGGGCTAGGCATGGGAACTTTTTGCAAATTGATATGGCTAGATAGCAATTTTCAATGCCATTACCATTGTAGTATTCATTTTCTCATGGCACATGCCCATATTAGGCAAACCTTGACTGTGGGAAGTTTGAACTTCTTTATATGGACAGATGCAAATGGTAGATACATGCATATATGTGTATGTATATGTATGAGAGTTAGGTAAATCACATGATCTGATTATGGAAAGCTATTTTTAGTAAGAATGAAGGAAACATATCCTGATAACAAATGTAGGCAAGTTATGACCATGGGAACTTTTGACTTCCTTATATGAACAGATGCAGAATTTCAATGTGGTTCTAATGGTAATATTCATTTTGCCATACATGCTCTTGTTCTCACACAATTTGCATTTTATTTTTGAAAAGCTGGCAATGAAAATAAAAATAGACACATATAACTTCTTAATAGACATGTATACACCCTTATAGGTATGCATTCACCTTCTATAGGCTTATATTCAATGGCTATGGGCCAATATTCAATCTCTATACTCCTGTATTCAATAGCTAAACACCAGTATTCAACCCTGTATACTTGTATAGACCAGCCCTAAACACCTATAGACCAACCCCATATATGTGTATTGAATGCATATAGATAATGAATCTCAGTCAATTCTATAGGATTTGGATATATATCAGTTTCAGCCTCAGTCAACCTAGCTATCACTCTGGATGGGTTTCCTTCCGACTTTATGGACCTCTGGCAGACCATCCAAGCCTTTGATGGCTCCGATATTTAAGATTTGAGGTCTACCATATT
>QLOY01000300.1:0-24379 GCA_003313965.1 Megacollybia marginata | reverse complement strand
GAATTGAGTGATTTGTTCCTGTCTCATGTGTTCGACTTTTTGATCCAGTGCCTCGAGGCGTTTCAGGACATCACCACCTGCTTTATTGATTACTGCGTTGGTTCTCATTGTTAACCCGTCAATTGACTCTTGATTTCGTAGATGAGCTGTGGGTGTTGTAGGTGAAGTCAGTTAGCCTTTATGAACTCGTCAAATGTTTCTGCGTCTCCCAATATCTTTGCTGTCCAAGTCCAGTTTTGCATTAGGAAGCAATATGCGTCAAGTTCTGGGATGATACGGCTGCAAACGAAAGGGGATTCGGAATCGGCATCATTAGGGTCTTTGAAGCGATGATAGAAGTATGCGTCGAGTGTATCTTTGAAACTAGAGTCATACGCCCCTGCTCCAATGACCGCCAACTCGAACGTGTAGATTGGGTTAATTTGTCGGAATGGGGTATTAATGTGTATGGGTTGGTTGGTGAGGTTTCGGAATTTTAAAGGGGAGGATTTTAGAGCTCGCTCTACATCCTTTGTGTATCGAAGCACCACGCCGGCTGCTTCCCCTTTGTCCATAGCCCACGATGAGATTGTCTGAAATCCTAATTTTTCCATTTCCGCTATCACCGCTTTATTTCTCTCATCTAGTCTAGGATCTCTGCGCTCTGACCTCGCCGCTAGTCCTGATATGACGGGTAGTCCATGTAGACATATCCAGGTTGACTTGTCAGTTCCGGCTTTGCGTGGTGCCCATCTGACATCCCAGAGGGGTTCTAGTGTAGACAATGCCGCGATCCATTGCTCTAGAAGATCTGGCCAGGGTCCCTCACTAACTGCTGAAACGTCTGACGACAGTCGAATATAACAGAAGGAGTCCCGTTCCGGGTGCATTCTTCCATTGCTAGGTAAGGTAATGACTTTATGTAGAACCGTCTCCCCAATGGTGACAGTGTATTCTGAGGTAGCAGTCGACGTGGCCAAAATTTTGTTTCAGACCACGTCAGCAGATGTCAAGCCACTCTTGGGTGTGACGCCTTGCACTATGAGCTCGCAGCCGACAGGAGATATGGCCGCGCCAGACAATATTTGTTGGATAGGAAAAGTGGGAGAAGGTGGCCTTGCCGTTTGCCTACGTGGCGGGGTAAACGGAGGAAGTGGAGAATTTGGCATTCGGGTTGGAAGCTCTATTGCATTAGTGTAACTATGTATGTTTTGTTTCAGTTTATAATCAGTTTTCGGTTCCAGTAAGCGTTATAAGCTTGTTTTTAGTATCTGGTTTTTGGGCGCTAACGTGACCGTGATGGTAGTTGTAGTTGTTGTTGTTGTTGTTGTGGGCAGTGCGCAAGTTTAGACATCATCAGTGCATCTATGAAGGCTCACGGCTTTGGAGGCTGTTCCGAGCAGTACTTGACTTACTGTAGTTTATCGTACAGCTAGCTATCATAGCTGTGGAAGATGCTGCACTGCCCGGCCATGATGCATGATGTATAGGCGTGCTTATTGGTAATAGAGTGGTGACTCTTCCCATCCCTTCTTGTCCGCAGATTTTGACCATGCCTATCGTCTCGAGGCGCAAAAAAATCAGCAATTCTCTTTCTTCAAGTCTACGAAACGGTATCGCTTGGCTTCAGCATCCCTCTACTACTGCATCCAGGATTGTAACACCGTCAACTGCTCAAAACAATGCTCTTACGTCGACTGATGCTATCTTGAATCTTGGTATGTTCTCCCAGGTCGCGTTCCCTCTTCTCAAACTTTTCAGCTATAACCCATCCTTCTGAATCAGCAGTGAATGATAATGGCGACCGCTCGAAGGTGAAAGATGCTTTGACGACTGTCCGACGTCTGTGCAAGGAGAGTTTGCGAGTCGCGAAAGATGCATCGGTATTTCCTCCGCTGCAGTTTGTTGCTGGCGGTCTGTTGACCATCATAGAAGTTTTTGAGGTGATCCTTTCTCTTGGAAAAGATTGGACTGGGTTAATTTTTTTTCAGATGCATGCAGATAACAATGAAGAGCTTCGTAGGATAAAGGCCCGACTAGCGCACTTCCGCCAATCTACAATACAGTATGACGAACCTCAAGTGCTTGACGCCCCACTCAGTTGTTTGCTCTCGTACGTATCTCCAATGCTGGATGTTTTCTCATCCAACACTCACCTCCGTCAGTTGTCTCGAGAGCGAACTTCAACAAGTGGGGGACAAGCTGGATCGAGGTTACTTTACCGGCCTAGTTAACGCCCGTGACATCTTGGGGGATGTTACCAAGATACTCCGCCGCATTGATGACGCCTTCACGAATTTCCTGGTTCGTGCATCCGAGTCTTGACCTCACTTCACCTTTACTGTCTGCAGGCAGAAATTGCTCTAGATACCAGGAATATAATCCGTCGTAGTGAACGCTTCGAAATCGCACAATGGATCACCACCATAACATTCGACAAAGATTACAAGAATGCTCAGGATCAACACACGAAGTTCACTCAAGAGTCTAAGAGCATGTTCTTCCGTCGTCGGGCATTCAAACTATGGATGACGAAAAGCAGAAATCCTGTGCTGTGGTGTTACGGTGATCGTTAGTCTTGCCTACTCTACCTGATTTCCTGTCTGATTCATTTAGCTGGTGTCGGTAAAACTGTGCTTTCGTAAGTCACTTGTCGCTATTACGTATCATTCCTTGTCTGACGCTTCTAGATCTTGCATTATTACGCATCTCAAAAAAGTATTTGCTGGTGACAACGTAGCCGTCCTCTTTCTGTACTGCCGTCACGAGATGCAGCAGAACATGAGCATCGATCTTACCACAATGCTCAAGGTTTTACTTCGACAGCTCGTGGTTCGCAGCATCCGAAGCCCATATGTCTTGGCGGTTTGGAACGAAAAGCGTCCACTGGATTTAAACATACTGGAGCAAGCTATCCAAGCAGAAACTGCAACATATGATAAAGTCTTCGTGATCGTTGATGCGCTAGATGAGCTATCTCCCTCTTTACGACAAGAACTGCTTGACGGTTTGCGATCTCCGCACATCTCTTTGCGCTTACTGTTCACTTCCCGTCCGACTATCGCAGATTTGTTCCGTGTTAAAGGACATGTCAAAGTTCAGATTTTGGCTGATGAAGCCGATCTACATCTCTATGTGACTTCGCGGTTGAATAAGGCGGCCAAGGCCCAACCCGCCCTACGTGATGCTGTAAAAACTCAGACGAGCGAAATGATTGTGAAGAAGATAATCGACAAAGCAGCTAAAATGTGAGATTCATATGGTGTGCTATCATTTCACTGACTGCCATGGAGGTTCCTTATGGCCCGACTTCACATTGACGCCCAGTGAGAATTTGTCGGGGAGGAGCCAACCTGAGCCGACTGAAACCGACTCGCTCAAATTTGTTGGCTCCAGTTGGCTCTTCCCGATAATGTGAACCCTGGGCCAACCGAATCCACGTATAGCCAACCAAACCAATCAGGGCCAACCGAAGGTAGATATAACCATTATATTCAATTAATTTCAGCTACAGCCAACCAGAGCCAACCAGAAGTAGGTAACAATCATCTCCCTGCCACATCCGTCTATAGACTCTCCCTGTCACCTCCGCTAGTCAAGTCTGTCTCACCGCTATCCCACCCATCAAGGTCATTGTTGCGACTTTATCTGTAGTGCCCATAATCAGACAAAATCATAATGAGAACTTCGAAGCGTACCGCATTTGCACTTTAGCTGGGGTGGATGAAGTCATGGAAGGGGCAGCAACAAGGCTGATGACGCTAGGAGAAGATGATGAACATTGGACTTCTTGCAAGTCTTTAGACCCAGTGAAAAGTCTGTTGACCCCCGTAGATGTGTGTTGATGTCCCATGACTGAGTCGAGAATTATCAACTGACATCACGCAAAGTCGACAGACGTGCACTATCTGGCCAAATTGCTGACGCTGGTTGATGTATGCTGATGTCACATCATAGCAAGTACTCCTTGTTCTCATACATCGATACACATCAATGGATATCGATAAACATTGCATTCCGATTGATTCTGTTCGACATCTCTAGACTACAGACGGCTCTCATTGATCTCTGACGATATCACGTTCTATTCCCGCCCCACCACGATACCACAATACCGTCGATAATTTCAAATTCCATTCGTTCTAAGTCAAATTCAGTCCGACACCACACAGGTATAGCTCACCCCATACCAAAGGGGTTCCGTGTCTAGTCACTGCACCATAGCACCAGGTTCGGGCTCAGTCTTCTGCGACTTGTTCTGTGATAACCATGTCAGATAGAAGCACATCTCTGTAAAGCTGTGTTACCTTCTCTTTTGCAGCAATTTTCCAATTCTACAAACGAGATTAGTGTAACTATATACTTGTTAACATAGGTCTGAAGACAAGGATAGACATACAAAGCCGTCACTTTGGGAGGAGTCCATGATTCCTTTTCACTAGCTGGTACTTTCTTGGATCTCGGGTTTCGGTTTCGGTTTTAGTAGTGGGGTCAGACCTTGAGTTGATGGAGACGGAACCTGAGTTGGTGGAAACGGACTTTGAGTGGGTGGAAGCGGGCCTCGGTTGGTGGAAACGGGCCTCAAGGCAGGTCGTGATGCTGTAATACAATTTCGGGTGGACCAGTAGAGGTAGTTTCGGTCGATCTGAATAAGCTGTGAGATGTGAAATGAACTGAACAAGACATACACTTTGTCCATTGCAGCGAAGAGCCGTGCAAATTTTCCCTCCAGCAAAAATCCCTCCAGCCTCCATTCTTCGATAAGATAGCATGTCAGGCAGTACAACACTAGTAGACCCTTGTCACCCCATACAACTAATGCTTCAACCTTCTCCTCTGGAACATCTACCTGTAGAAGAACGCAATAATTAAAACGAGCGCAGAAAGTAACAGGAAAACTCACTTTGTCGTCAATTTGGTTCCAGTAACCTGAATGACTAGATTTCCGAAATTTGGCCATTAAAATGCAATAGAAATACTCAGAAAAGATACAAGACAAAGATAGAGCCTGTACAAGAGCAGGAAGCAGCCCATAGAGCGAGTGTAGCCTAACAGACAAGGTGGTAATGGAGGTAAGTGGTACGAGTCATTGTGGTCATGTGCATTACAATAATGACGCCATCTTGAATTTTTGGACTTAAGAATTTTTTTGGTGGCTGTATGCACAAGTATGCACCCAAGATTACAATATAGATGTGGTTGAAATAGTGTGAAGTCGACAGACGCCAGCATATCTGTCATGTGGCGTCAACCAAAGCCAACAACATCAGGTCACATCGACACCAGTCAACAGACTTTTCACTGGGCTTTAGAGCTAGCGCTGGTCAGGCTAGGAGAAGCGGTCGAGGGCCCGAGGTCGAGGACAAAGTGTTAAGCGATGATTTCGTGGCGGAGGATATATCCACCGGGAGCAAGATTTGCAGGGAGCGTCAGATTGGCTCGAGTACCAGTCATAAGGTCGGCCTGGACCAAAGGCTTGTCACCAGTCGTCTTTCAACCGAATTGATCGTCCGTAAATGTCAGCGTAGTTGAGCAAATCAGAGATGAATAGCATACTTTAAAAGTTTCCCAAAGATCCATATTAGGTGGAACACGACGGTCCTCATAAAAATAAGTACTGCCATTGATGTTGTCTGCCGCCGTTACTATGACGAGGGAGGAGGAACAAGGAATAGACTAGGAAGGCAACTTGGCATTTCAGCACTGTACAGTGATAGTTACTCACAGAAAGTCGACAAGCTGCTGGCCGTTCCAACCGAGGATGGAAGAGGTAAGAGAGCGTGATGATGGAGGTACGAGAGAAAGAGTGTTGATGATCACGTGTTCAACGCGTCGCGTTCTCAAAGTCAATGAACAATCACAAATAGTCAACTGCTCGGAGTGAGGTAACTTGAAGTCAGCGTGGTCGACTGCATATGTAAACATTCAGAAGCATAGAGTTGCAGGGGGAACGCGACATATTGAATCATGATGTCATAATACCGACATCATGCTTAGTTCTAGTATAACAAGTATGATATCGACTATGGTTGGCTGTGGTTGGCTGCTTGTTGGCCCTGCCTTTACCAGATCTCTGTCCCGGTCAGCTCTATGCTGGCCAAAGTTGGCTAAAGTTGGTTATCAGAAATATGTCGGCTAAAGCTGACGCAGGTTGGCTCCTCCCCGATGAATTCTCACTGGGATTGACGCCTTGGGAGAATGTGCCAACCTTCGGCAGATACTCGATACATTAGAAGCTTTGCCGTCGTCCTTGCATGATCGATATACCAAGACCCTTGACCGCATACCTCTTAATCATCGCGAGCTGATCGAAGAGGCATTGTCTTGGGTGGCATTCTCTGCGGTACAATTGACGATTGATGACCTTCGCTACGTGTTGGCTGTTTCAAAGTCCAAGGACGAAATCAATGAAGTCGAACTCATACCTGCAGATCTCATACTCCAGTATTGTCAGGGGCTTGTTCATTTACGAAGTACCTTTGTTGAATTCCGAGAAATTGAAGTTTGCAGTCTTGTTCGTAGGTGTCCGAAAGACCCCATGGATCTTGCATTAATGTTACATAGACTATACTGTCAGGGAACACTTGCGGAAGATTCATCATCCGCTCCCATTTCCTGAGACCATGGTGTCTTCATGCCTCAAGTATCTTACATTCCGAAGCCAAATTATAGACCGTCCCTTCATCAGCCGTTTGGAGGTAGCTGCCCCCTTTTCTGCCGCAGTGGTGAATTCATTACCGTTTCTGCTGCGTAAAATAACAGTAGGAGACAGACCCCAATCGGATACCTCACAGTCAAATGCTTTTCTTCTTAACTCGCTCTTCCGCGGTAGTCTTAACAATGGATTGAGAGACGACTCGGACTCGGATAGTCTTGACTGTTATACTGGACAGAAACGACTATTCTCGATAATGCTCCAGAATGTCTGGCAATTTATTGCTTTCGTAGCACATCATGATCTTGCTGCAGTACTACAACAGGTTTTCGCCGCCTCCCCATCGCTTACCAGAAGTGCATGGTGTCATTTAGCCGTGAGGTTGGCAGCGGCTCAGGGGAATCATGCTGCGTTGAAAGAACTACAGGTCCATGGAATTAAAGAGGTGGATAGTGAAAACAGAAGTCTCCTTATCCACGCTGCAATGCACGATGACGAACAAGCAGTACGGGCAATTCTCACGGTGGAGGGTGTTGATACAACCTGGAGAGACATACACGGCTGAACAGCACTTTCTTATGCAGCTGAGTCCGGAAAACATGGCAACGTGGATGCTCTTCTTTCCCTTGCTGGAGACCACGAAGCTCAGCTAGGAGCGCGAAAATTAGGAGTCCTTGGATCCAAAGCTGTTGAGGTCAACTCGGAAGACAAGTATGGCCGTACACCCCTATCTTATGCTGCGACATCGGGTAATGAAAACATTGTGAAAGCTCTCCTTGCTATCGAGGGCATTAAAGTCGACTTACCAGATCGAAATGGGCGAACACCGCTTTCATACGCTGCAGGTGCCTTCGAGTTACCAAATCGAAATGGACGAGCCTTCAATGCACTGAAGGTTCTTCTGATTCTTCTTTCTGAAGCTGTCAATGTCAACTCGAAAGATCAAGAAGGTCGAACGCCACTTCACTATGCTGTATTACATGGCCGCAAGGAGCAAGTGACTTCTCTGCTTAGGAAAGGTGACATTGAAGTTGACTTGCCGGACATATTCGGCCGTGCGCCGTTTTTCTATGCTGCTGCCCGGGGAGACTACATGGACCATCACTCCAGCGACATAGTCCAAGCCTTCCTTGACACCAAAGCTGTTGATGTGAACTCAAAAGACAAAGATGGTCTAACTCCGCTTTCTTATGCTGTCACCCGCTCTGGCACGGAACAGACAGTAATGGTTCTCCTCAGAGCTGACGGTGTCAACGTTGATGTACCAGACCAACATGGTCGCACGCCGCTTTCTTATGCTATTCAACACAGCAGTATGAACACAGTCCGGGCTCTTTTAGGTACCAAAGGTATCGATATCAACTCACAGGATCGGGATGGTCGAACACCACTTTCTCATGCTGCAACACGTGGCAAGGAACAAGTTGACGTTCTTCTCGCTGTCGATGGCATTAAAGTCGACTTGCCAGACCGAAAAGCTCGTACACCTCTTTCTTATGCTGCCGGACGCAAGGTGCCGAATGGAGACTGTAGTATTCACCGAGTCAACGACAGCGTAAATAAGGCTCGAAAGAGTCGAACACCACTGTCTAAGGCTGCACAGTGCTTGTGCTACACAAGTTTAGTCCCGATCCTCCTTGCTACCAAAGCCGTCGACGTCAACTCGAAAGATCAGGAGGGTCGCACCCCCCTTTCATATGCTGCAGAATCAGGAAACGAAAACAGTGTGAACGCACTCCTTGCTGTTGATAGCACTGCAGTTGACTGGTCAGACCAGAAGAGTCGAACACCACTTTCTTACGCTGCACAGAGCAAGACCACAAGTATTCAAGTTGTCAAGACTCTCCTTGCTACCAGTACTGCTAATGTCAACTCAAAAGACCAAGACGGGAGAACGCCACTTTCCTACGCTGCGGCATCAGGTTATGAAGGCATTGTAAAGTTCTTCCTTGCTGTCAAGGGGATTGAGGTTGACTTGCCAGACAAAGAGGGCCGAACACCATTCTCATATGCTGTTCAGGGATTCCGACTCAGACTCCAAGGGTCCACAGGTCTGATAAAGGCTCTTCTCTCTGCCGAAATTGCTGATGTCAACTTGAGAGACCAAGATGGTCGAACACCACTGTCCTGTGCTGTCCTCTCTAGTATGAATTTGGGGGCAGTGAAAGCTCCGCTTGTTCATAGCGCCATTAATGTTGACTTGCAGGACAACAATGGTCGAACACCACTTTCCTACGCTGTCGAATCCTGTGACACGTCCATCGTTGAGGCCGTTCTCGCCACCAATGCTGCCGATGTAAATTCAAAAGACCAGGACGGCCGCACCCCACTTTCCTATGCTGCACAAAATAGTCCCGACTCGATCATTGAAGCTCTTCTGGCTGTCGGTAGCATTGACATTGACTCAAAGGATAGACTCGGTCGTACATCGCTCTCTTACGCTGTAGAGAACGATTGGACTCCAAGTGTGCTTGAACCCATTCTTGCCACTAAAGCCGTTGATATCAACTCAAAAGACTGTGATGGTCGAACACCACTCTTCCATGCAGTGATATCAAGCAGGCCAACTCCCCGGGCCATCTTAACTCTTCTTTCCGTGGATGGCGTTGAAACTAACTCGAGAGATAAATATGGTCGGACACCGCTTTCTTATGCGGCAGCCAGTGATTTTGGTTCGGACCTCCCAGTCCTCCTTACCATCAAAGGTGTCGATGTTGATGCGAAGGACCGAGATGGTCGTACTCCTCTTTCCTATGCTGCTGAACATCACAGGAGCTCCTCAGTCAAGCACCTGCTTGCAGCCGACGGCATTGACGATGTTGCTTCGAGAGATAGAAATGGTCAAACACCCCTTTTCTATGCAGCTAAAGTGAGGAGCTATGAAAATTATTCCAGTCTGATACAGGCTCGCTGGTCTATCGAGGGTTTGAAGTACTGGGATGATTTTAGGAGCCCCGAGTCCCCGACCCGAGAGAATCCAGAACTTGTGGTCAGAGTTCTTCTTGCCACTGAAGCTTTCGATCTCAATTGGAGAGATAAAGATGGTCGCAATCTCTTTTTCTATGCCGTTCGTACTCGGAATGAAAAAGTGACGAATATCCTTTTAGAAGCAACAGGCATGAGAGCCAAGTTCAGACGACGTCGTGTTTCAGCATCCTACCCCCCAGAGTTTAGCGATACACTCTGGGAAGCTATTGCCCAAGCTGAAGGCATTGAGGACCGCCACCTTCTTTCTTATGCTCATCCGTTTACGCCTAGACATTCTGGTGTTTTCAAGATTTCGGAGTGTCCATTCTAGATGGCTGTACTAATAGTATCCTGTTCAGTTAGCATCATAGTATTGATTGTATTTAAACACCTGAAGATTGCTTACTGGAATCACGAAGCAAATGCTTGCACTACCGGAACATTTATTGACGAATCGCAACTTTACCGTGCAGGTCCGGTATTCGGTTGATATTCACATCTCTAGTCCAATGAGGATATAGAGAACTGATCAATTTTAGGAGTTCACCTTGGAAGAAGTACCAATCTTGGGGTTTTGAGGCAGGATTCGGGACATTGGTGAAGTATCGGTATAACATCGCATTAAACTATAACGAGAACGCTGATTCCCAGTTTAGAAAGAGTCCGAGGCCACGCTGATTTGCCATAAGAGTCGGCCGAATACTGACTGAACGCTTTACAAATCATAGAATATTCGCTTGAGAGGAGTAGGCGGCTTCTGTGCTGTATCATGATGAGTGCATGTGTAGACACGGCAAGTGTCACGTTGTGACGTCACTCCCTTTGCATGAACCATATGCAACTCGGACATAGTCATCGTTATTACACAGCTTCTGGTCCCTCTGAGGAACTGCTGACATGGTCTGGACTTAATACTAACCCCAACAACTCCGAACCTGGTCCAACGCCATGTTCGCATAGGGAATGTAGTCAACCTGGCTACAACAGTTTGGTTGACACCGGTGCGACCTTATTCTATCTGGAGACGCAGGCACAAACTATGGTTGGTCTTCTGTATGTAAAAGAGCATCCGAATATCTTTGGCCTCTTCTGACATCTCGTACCACCACATTCTCCTCCCTCTCTCCGTCCTCAGCCTAGTGCCTTTGGGATCGTGCAGAATCCAGTTGCGGTGTCATGCGGCAATGTCCTGGAATGACATCTATGTATCAGTGCTACGTAGTGTCAAACCTTGACCGCGTTCGCAATGTTTGGTATATTTTTCGCCTCGGTTATTGCTTATATGTATAAGCTCATCGGATCAATTCTACGGCTGTCTGGATCTGTCGGTTACCGTCTGGATTCTAAATTCTTACTCAATGAACGACAGTACAGGACATTGATGTGACACGGGTACGGTCTGTCATAGTTTTTACTTTGCGTCGATTGAAGGTGCGCGGAAAACCTAACAATCATCGTGATAGGTGGAAGTCTCGCTTTATGCACGACTGTCAGCTCTCTCAAATATAATCACATTCATACTCTTACACAGATTAATGTCTTCACGGAAGAAAGTGCGAATGTCTGTCCCCTATAACCTTCTTCAATTCGACAGATCAGAATCGTAGAGAGCGGCACAATGTTACACCGAACTCGTCTTCGTAGTCTCTCGCGGCTTTCCGGTATTGCAAGACCTGCACCTATCCATGATTCATCCCGTGAATCTACGACTTGCGACGAAGCGGCTGTGAACTACCTTCGATAATGCTGTTTGAGAAGGTGTCCAGATGGATTACCAGAAGAGGAGATCGTCTCGGGCATCCAAATCGCAAATCTAACCCACCTAGGAATCCAAATCACTTCCTGAAGTGGTGTCGGGGATGAACCCCTCTGCGGTTGTATCCGACAGACCATTGATCTTCATTCAAGTTCGGTGTATTCCCCTCTCTCTCATTCCTCCACCTTCAATCGAGAACCAAACGACACCCGAAACCGAATTTGATGTCTGAGAAGGATTATGCTCTTCAGACAGCTTGTGCCACTCGAATGCAAGGAGTGTTGCAACCACCCTTCCGTCTCTCGACTTGATGGGGAGCATCATATTGTTATTAGGAGTGATGAAGGCAGGAGTATCGAGCTTAAGGAGTTACCTTCTAGGAGATCTATGCTTCTGAATTCGAGTCTAGTTCGTGACGTCTTTGGGATTCAAAACCTTCGAACGTGAACATCATCACTCATTCATCATTCGAGTTAGTTTCATTACGTATATCTAATCATGTAGACTCAAATACCCATATGGATGAACGGGAGCCACGAGAACAATGACAATCTCCCCTGTGCTTCTTCTCGAACCCGTTGCACAGCAAAATGCAGCGCTTCCGCCGCTCGCGTAGAATCTGCATCGTACTCCTTGAATAGACGGCGGTAAGTCTCTTCTGCAACTTTAACTGCAATGTCATCATCGATGGTCCACATTGTCGCAATGACTCCTCGATATCCTGCTAATAACATCCCTGCCGCAAGATGCACAGCTTCCTCTTCGAGTTCCCTGTCACCAGTAGCTGTCTCACAAGCAGAAAGAAATGCGAGCTCTGCATCCTGGAGACGTAGGTTGATAATTTCCGTCAGCGTAAGCTTTGAGTAGCCGGCAAGTAACAAGCAACTGTCAGTGGGGCTGGAACTATTTTGTGCTCCGTGGCATGCGAAATGGACCCAACTGGATGTCTTCATGATTTCTGAAACACGTGTTGAAGTTGCTTTGGATTCAAGCAGAGGCAGTATGAAAAAATGATTGTCAGCGTGTTTTGCTACAAGTTCAACTTCTTTCGATGTTCCCGGGAGTCGAGACTCTTTCGGAAGGGCAACGGTAAGAAGCTGGCGTTTGGCTATTGTCTCACTTTGAGGTTTATCGAGGAGTGAGTTAAGAGTTGGTGTGTAGGACGAGACTACAAAATCTGATAATTTTGGTCCATTTGGATAAATCTCTGCCCCATGGATGGGAAGGAATGCGAGGGGTCCAGTCGGGCACCACCATATGCGCCGAATGGCTGTAGCTGACTGCATAGGCGTCTAGCAGGTATGGATTCAAATCAATCAGAGTTTGATGTAATAGCAACTCACTGTGATCGCGAGCGCCGTTAAAACTGGCTCCATAATGCGTTCCCATACTTGTTTTAGAATCCAAGCTAGAACTTCTTCACGGTCCATTGACATACATGCATCAGGCACTTGAATTGCCTTTCGCAAATCTGTGAGGCTAAGCCAAGGTTTCACAAGGATGATCTGAAGGCGTTCACGCCATGCAAAAACATCGCTATGAGAGAGATTCTGCAGGGATATTTGAAGGACCTCATTGCGTCCCGGGACTAGAGCTAGAGCATCACATCGTAATTCGCTGATATTCAACATAACTATCGGCCATCGATTTGCCGTGGGCAAGAGCTGTGAGAACGTTTTGGGTAGCAGGAATCTTCCAAATCCGTCAAGCCGTCGTATCTGTTTGAGGAGTTCTTCGCGTTCAAGTGCCAGTTTATGATAGTTAGCTTGGGTCACTTTTTGATCTGGACGGGATGTGGTACCTTCCAATTGAAATGACAGAGATTGCAGCCTCTCTGCAAGCTCTGGCTCGACTTCACGAAGTTTATCAACTGGAGAACGTAATTGGAGTAACTGACTCCAAATAACAGAGCGACCCTGTTCAAGCCACTCCACTGCGGTGCGATACTGGGCAGCTTCTATTGCAATAGCAGCTGCATCCCGGGCAACTCTTCCCGCTTTGATGACCTGATGATGACGATCGCGGATGGAAGAACCAAGCCACGTGAGTTCTGGGATAAGATCCATCGCAGTGGTGCATGCTTGCATAGTCTGATCCGGAAGATGAGAGCGGGCACATTCCATCCATTTGTAAGCAGCCGTAAATTTCACGTAGGTGGGACCAGTAACAGAGTATGCAGCAGAGGAGTAGCAGGAAGCAGCTGCATGCAGGTCCTCCTTCTTTATCTGCTTGTTGAAACGAGTGTAAAATGCGTTTCCAAGGTTGCAAAGACGTGCAGGCTTGTCAGGATGCCCATCAGAGACAAGGTTCACTGCTTCTTCAAGGAGTTGAATTGACCGGTTGACATCAGGAACCTCCCCCAACCTCTGAAAGCGACGTAGAAGTGACGTTCCAAGATTGTTGAGATGACTGTGCTTGTCGGGATGTTCTTCCGGTATGATCTGCAGTGCATCCTCTTCGACTTGGATCGACCTCTCCAGATCAGGAAGATTACCCACCTTCTCGAAGCGAGATGTGAGAGAGGTTCCGATGTTGTGGAGATACATATGTTTGTCGGGATGGCTTTCCGTCAAGAGGTGCAACGCAGATTCTTGGATCTGGATCACCTTGTCAAGATGGGAAAGATTTGGCAATCGTTCGGAGCGAGGCAAGAGTGAATTTGCAATGTTGATGAGACGAGCAGGTTTATCAGGATGACCATCTGGTGTCAGATTAACTGCATCTTCTGCAGCTTGTACCGCTTTATTGATATCAGAAAGATCTCCCAATTTCTCAAAGCGATACACAAGGGAGCATGCAAGGCTGTTGAGAAAATTGGGTTTGTCAGGATGCTCATCCGAGCTGAGCTTCACTGCATCTTCTTGAAGTTCAATCGACCTGTTAAGATCGGAAAGCTCTCCAAACGTTGCGAAACGACGCATGAGGGAGTTTCCAAGGCTGTTAAGACGACCAGGCATGGTAGGATGTCCTTCAGGCGTGATCTGCACCCCATTTTGATGGACTTCAACCAGCCTGGTGAGATCGGAAAGATATCCAAACCTCTCAAAGCGGCACAATAGCGAGTTACCAAAATTCATAAGACACTTTGGCTTCTCAGGGTGCCCGTCTGGAGTAAGCAGCAGAGCATCTTGGAACACTTGAATCGTCCTGCTAAGATCGTGCAGATCTCCCAGCTGCTCAAACCGTCGCATAAGCGAGTTTCCAAGGCTTATTAGACAAGCGACCTTGTCAGATGGATCGTCTAGAATAAGTAAAAGGGCATCTTCAAATGTTTTGATCGATCTGTTAACGTCAGAAAGGTCGCCTGTCTGCTCAAAGCGATGGCGTAGAGATATTCCCAGGTCTCCCCAATAAGAAAATTCAAAATTATTACCCGCCTCCCGTATTGCATCGGCATAGATGTCCACCGCTCCGTTGAGGTCATCCGGTTCCCTCGATTTATGATACTTGGAGCATACATCGCCAAGGATGTTCAGAAGTTTCGCCTTGATCTTTTGATCAGACGGCAAGAGATCGATTTTTGCACGCATCGTGGAAATCTCGAGCAAGTCAACTTGCTGTCCTGACTTGGCGGCTTTGCACATTGGACCAAGGCCTCGGCGTATAGCTTCGGGTGATGCTGCACAAGTCAAGTACACACACAACGAGGTGCGGGAGTTCATACACTTTTTTTTTGTTTGAGTAGTACGATTGCGGTTAGAGGTGGGTCGTAATGCAGAGAACACCTCCGTGGCACAATGAAGAGCAGACAATAATTTCATTTCTGTGGGAATGTCAGCGTCTTTCAGTATTCACCATTCAGCTTCAGCCACTGGCCAGGCAAGTGTCAAGGAAGTACCACTCACATGTCAGTAATCCTAGTTAAGTTTTGTAGGGGTTTGACTCGGACGAAGGAAGCTTTTAAGAGACGTCGTGGATGGAATTATATGGTAAACACGTTCATACAGCGGCTGTTTGAACGTGTTCCTATGCTGTCAGTGATAATAATAGTGAGCGTCAATGTGAGCCGTGTGAGCGAATGTCCAATATGATCGTGTATTTGTCTGCTTAGTACAAGAGCGCTCATGGTGACATGCAGTGATTTCATAGAACGGTTGGTCGGACCTGTATACACGCATCGAGAAAGATGATTTGTTGAGTACAATAGATCGTAGTTCACAGAAGCATCATGCAAGCATCATGGTTGCCAATCAGTGCTGTTCTGTTATGCAAAAATACAAAGGCTTTCTGTATGGTCGTCCCTGCACCTGCATACTGGCCTAGTCTCTTATAAACAGACTAATCCACGATCGCGTTTTAAGTTTGGGGTGGTGAGATGTGGATTGACTGCTTAGTGACAAATTTAGAAAGAGTCCGAGGCCACGTTGATTTGCCCTAGGAGTCTGCCGAATACTGACTAAACGCTTCACAAATCATAGAATTGATTCGCTTGAGAGGAGTAGGCGGCTTCTGTGCTGTATCATGTTGGTATCATGATGGTATCATGATGAGTGTACATAGGCACAACCAAGTGTCACGTTATGTGACGTCACTCCCTTTGCACCTTCCTCGCACGAACCTATCTGAGGGTCAAATCCCGTGAATCCGACTTTTGCGACGAAGCGGCCACAAATCACCTTCGATAGTGCTACTGTCTGAGTCTGATGAAGTGCTGTTTGCAAAGGTGTCTTCTACCGTACACTGCGTACAGATGGATCGCCAGAAGAGGAGATCGTCTTGGGCATCCAAATTGCGAACCTGATCAAATCACTTCCGGAAGCGATGTCGGGGATGAATCCCTCTGCGGTTGTATCCGACAGACTATTGAATGAATACGCTTCTTCATTCAAGTTTGGTGTATTCCCTTCTCTCTCATTCCTCCACCTTCAATCGAGAACCAAACGATGCCCGAAACCGAATTTGAGGATTATGCTCTTCAGACAGCTTCAGACGGACTTGTGGCATTCAAATGCGAGGAGTGTTGCGACTGCCCTTCCGTCTCTCGACTTTTTAGGTTGGCATGAGGAGCATTATATTGTTATTCGGAGTGATGAGGTTACGAAGAAAGGCAGTCGGCGAGTCGGCGATGCGATCATGCGGAGCTGTCTTACATGACGATGCATAGCGTACGTGATGGATTGGTTAACTTTTCTGGATTTGGAAGCTTTCCGCTCGCACCAGGGTGTACATCAGCCCTCGCCCAGTCTATAATCTCGCCAACCCAAACACCTGTGCTTCCTTTATGGAAGACAAAATTTTCGCCCTTATCATCTCTGAAGAAGATTAATCGCGCAGAAAGTAGGTAAGAATCGATGACATACCTCTGCTCCATTTTAAATTGGATCTTATACCTCGTCTTTGCCTCTTCAATGAGTTTGTATAGCTCTGGCATTGTCAATCCTTGTTTCTGAGTTTCAGATGGGGAGATTCCCATGTTCTTCATGACGAAGTAGACTACTGTGTGGGTTTTTTTGCCCTTTGTAGTCGCTTTCGTCCCCCAAGCCAAGAGCTGATTAACATGCGCAAGATTGGTAGCCTCCGTTTGAAGCTGCTCCAAAGTCATCCCCGGCCGCCCTGGCTCAGGCAATTCTACAACTTTGAGAACTGCGGATGCTCCAGCGAATGGTTTTTCAAGTGCGTATACATTTCCGTTTTGGCCATAACCGAGTAGCGGACCACGGCACTTTTCATTTAGGACTGCTTGTATCGACTCAGCAGCACGCTTCACGTTATACTGTGTCTCGTTAGTCTGTGAGTAGTAGGTAAGCTTTGGATAGGGCCAGAGAGTTGTCATTGTCGGTGTCGGTGGATAAGCATCATGTTTGATGGGTACAGCAGCGACCAAGGATAAGAGGGTTGCGAAAATCGAGAGAATGAGTGCTCCACGATGCAGCAATGTCATGTTACAGTGAATGATAAGTATTAAGGAGGGTTGTTAAAGATGCTTCTTAGAAGATGTACTAGTAGGACCAGCCTTGAGGGTTTGATCTGGACAACACTGTCTTAAATATGCCAGTAAGGCCGAGCGGGACGCCGCCAAGTGAGATCGTTGATTATGTTCATTTCCAGTAACCCTTCGACATCATGATCATGATGCTTGGTAAACGCGATTACATCAAAAATTTCCTGACAGCACAGCACACAATGATCGATGATCACTGGCAGCAGATCATTTTGCAACCGGAACAAGGTTAGCTATGCAATGAAAGATATGGGTGCTATGGCATCGCCATCTACAGATCATCATGGAACAGAAGTTATACCGAACCCGGCAATGTCCGACGGTGTCTATAAATAAATTATAACAGCGTGTTGACATTTGATTCTCACCGCGACTGGAGCATGTCCCTCTCATCTGCTTCCTGGATTCTTGCCACCACTTCCTGGGTTCAGAATGCAGTCACCTCATTACTCTGGTCTCACTATGCTGCATTCTGTACTCCCAAACTACCACCAGAACTTCTCGACAAGGTGATAGACCACCTTTACGATGACAGACGGTCCCTGTTGTCTCTAAGTCTCGTATGCAAGCAGTCCTTGGCTAAAAGTCGATCGTATCTTTTTGCCACAATCTGCATTGACAGTAGTGACCCTCAACTCGACACCTTCCTTCTTCTCCTCAATAGGCCATGGACTAGTTTTACATCTGCAGTGGAGACACTGCATCTCAAACATCTATTTTATCCGCGAACAAGATATAATTACCACCAGTTCTCATCTATTGAACGTCTCGTTGCGCATCTCCCCAATGTCAGAGCAGTGTGGCTTACATCACTTTCCTGGTCCTGTATCCCTTCTGAGATACGCAAACTATTATTCAGTTTGCCGGTTTTGGATTTTCAGCTTGATAGGGTGGAATTTAATGATAGCGACGAGGCCATCGAGTTTTTCTCGATGTTTCCGCCCCCCTATTCAGGCTCGATTTCACTCTACGATACAGAATACGGTTCCATCCCAAAATTTTCCCAAATACCAGCTGTATTCCGGCAGCCCTTACGCCTAAAAACGTTGGATACTTCTTCCTTGATCTTTCTAAAGAATGTTCTAAAACCATTAGCCCAATGTGACTCGGGACTGGCGGTGGATTCATTCCACCTTCGCCTACCCACTCTCCGAACAAGCCAGCTTAAGGAGTACGCTGCCATCTTCCCGGAGTTTTTAGTTCATGTCGGACCCTCGTTAAATCGTCTCTTCATAGTACTTTGCCTACCCGGCTTCCCTGTTGGTATGCATCCCTTTCACCCGCCGTTCTTCTAAAATCGTCTAAACTGTGCATAGCCGATAGTCGCCTGTATGACACTCTCGACTTTTCACAATGTACCTCCCTGCGCGTGGTCCACATTGGCCTCATCAAGCTGATTGATGTCAATAACACTTCTGATACGGAGCCCACATCCCTCCAAACGACAATGTGGAAGGTGCTGTCCACTCTTCCTGCGGGTCAGGTGGAAGAAATCGTCATCACATTTGCTCCTCATGGAGCATCATCTCAAGCGCGAGAACTTGAGCTACGTAATTTCGCCTGGGTCGAGTTTGTGTCCCGTTTGCGAAGTATTTTAACACATCTAAACAAGACTACGATTAGACTGGGTGGAGTATATTTCTTACACCTCTCACCTGAATTCCGAACTTGCGTGGATGCTATGCGTAAAGGGGGTCTGAAGCAGTTTGAAGAAGAGGGACTTGTTTCGTTTGATGTGACGACGGTGAGCTCTTCGAATGAGCTGGTGGTAAGTTATGGCGAACGAACAGTTTTAATGCTTACCGCATCATATCATAGTTTGAACCGCCCTGGAGACAAGCTACAGATAGCTGGTAACGCTGTTTCTTCTGTAGTTGAGCTCGATGATACAGCAGCGTCACCTACACAGCATCGGAGCAGCGCTATATAGATAAGTGTATAATACAGTTTTATCTGTATCCGTATATGTATGTGTATAGGGCCTTGGGCCCAAGGACCCGCTATACAGTAACAATAGATTTGCATCTGTGGTCTGGGTATAACGTGTCGACGAGGCCCATTGCAATTATATGAATGATATCGTTTCTCCGAATATGCGTCTTGAATGCTCGAACTGGCCCTCCGTTCCCATTCAGGACTCCGAGCCTCTAATTCCAACCGAGAGAAGAACGTAAGAAAAGACCCATCAACGATTGGGGCCCAATTAAACGAACAGGGTGGAAGGAGGACCAAGCTTGGAAATGAACGTCTAGAATGGATACCTAGACAAAGGTATTCCTCGGATCCATTGACGATGCATCGGGGACACGCCGAAGGGTTGGTCAAGGACCCGAGGTGGACTAAGAGATCATCTACGATGTAATGAAGTGAATAAGACATAGAGGATATGGGGCGGCCACACCGTCTGATGAACAGACGAGGAAGGGCTAATGAAGATTCATGAGGCTTTCCTTCTTTGATGTTGACTAAGCGGAACTTTGATCAAATGGTGCAGCCATGTATTTGGTCCTCACTGGCAGAGCATCACATTCGATGCGCATGATACAAGCTTCATAGAGCAGCGGAAGTGTTGGAATGTGAACCAGTCGTTGCATGCGATTTCTACCTGGGATCACCTGAGAGAAGCAGCGGTGGACGACGAGGACAGACTGTCTCTGATGTCTCTCCCAGTGAAGCTAGAGGCAAAGGAGACAAATGATACGCGGATCCGTGGGAGTCTCCGGAATGGCTAGGTAAGTGATACCGAAATCGAGGGAGGACGAGAACGGCAAACCAATAGCGGGTTGCTGAAGGAAGATGAGGAGCCAAGAATGTCTCTATACATTTGAGCGACGGTGTACCATGTAAAACAAGCAAAACCTGCCCAAAAGCTCATACAGCTTATCGGGGAGAGAAAGGCAGCGTTCCAGCAGGCAGGCTCTATAAGCGTTCCACCCGTGGTACGATTCTCACGAAGCGTATTTGCGAGCAGTTGTGAACGCATGTGAGCGCTTAAACCTGAGTAGAACCGAAAGCACCTGTCATTATCAGTCACGGTGGCGAAGCGCTCGCGGTTAGTCGCTTTATGCTCACAAACAAGCGATATTATACGAGTATCGGAAATATGTGCTGCTCAGAGCCGCAGAGCAAGTGAGAGGCGTTGGTACATTTGTCGAACTTGAAGATGGATCACCCGGCAGAGTTTACGACGCTGATTTTCAGTCAGAGACATAACAGGCAAGTTTATACCAGCAGAAAGGATGTCAGACTGAGCGCAGAGTGTAACGGACTATGAATTACTTACTTATATGGTCGAAACCAAGATGTCGATGAGCATGTGACTCTGTGTGACCGCAATCATTTTCCCCACCTCAATTCGCTGCTTGAGGTGACTTTCCGAAGAACAAACTTTATCAGGCTGTTTACAATGATGTTGCTCACAAGCTGGTCCTAGTCAGTACCGAATGGATATTCGTTTTCCGGTGACTCGTGAGCCTCTTTCCAACTTACCTTGTACTTGTAACGCCGGCGATTGTTCGGTCCGAATTTACTTGTCTACGCAGGTCACCCAGTTATATTGGTTCACCAAGCTCAGTCGCCATTGCACAGCGCAGTGATGATCTAACTCGCATATAGACTATCGCACTCTACTCATATCCTGCTTCCTCAGGCGCGTATTCATCGGTGTCTCTCTCGTAGTCATGTAATAGATTTTTCTTTGCAGAATATTGCCTCTCTGGAACCATTTTTGCTCCTTCTCGGTCTCCCGAAGAAACATAAACCCGTCGTCCTTCCGAATTGTTCCCCCATTGCTAATCTCCCGGGTAGTAGACCAGCTTTGACAAGTCTTTGATCTTGATTGACTGCACTGCAAATCCACCGTCTTCACTATTCGTCATGAATGATATTGATCATCCTCAGCCTAGAGTTTTTACTGTCAAATCAGTTGAAATCATTGATGTTGTTGTATTTTGCTACCACAACCTGGTCTTACCGTCAAGATGCCCCGAGCGTTCATCAAGAGTGCCCCGATAATTCATCCAAGCCAACAATCCTTGGCGGTTTTAGAAATCCACCCCCAGCTCGACTCTAGCCACCTCTGATTCACTCTTCCTTCTACGGTTTCTCTAAGTTTCCCCCTTCTTTGCGAATCGCCTTGGAATCACCTCACATCCATGTCCGAATCACAGACCCAAATCAGTGCCTGATACACCCATCGTGATACTGTCTTCAATCTTCAATTCATTACAATGGCGGCATCTCGGAAGCTTCTGATAGTTCAGAGAGATCTTCGCTGCCAATCACTGACTGCTGGCACTCATTCGAAGCAGCTGTCATTCCATACATACCAGCTCCTGACGGCAGGCTATTCTCGACGATACTCCATCTTTCTGAATTGTCCTCATTGCAGAATACGCACTGAATGATGGCCATGTATTCGAAGGATCCCTTCTGAAACCAAAGGCTATTCCGCCACTGTGAGTTCGCTCTTCGTGCATGATACCAGCATTGAGCCATCCGCTCAGGTTTTTATTCGCTGCCTTGTGGAATTGCTGCTCCCTTACCATGAGACTCTACACAGGGGAGCCGGTTATTTTCCATCTCATACTGAAGCCGTCGATATATCAAGCAGGGAATGTAGACACATGCACCCAAAGAGGTACTCGCAAGTCTGAGTGACGATCATCCTCAGCCATTTTGACACATTCCATCAAGAACTCTTCTAACACACGCTTCCGGATTCACTTTCGGCGTCGCACGGGATACCATCAGATTTTCACATGAGATCGTGTCCATTGACATGAATCATTATTATTAGTGATAGTCAGAATTGACTGTTCACCGTCGATCCTTCTATCGATTTGGAAACGTTTTTGCGCCGGTTCTAAGTGAACCCGCTCAGAACCGGCGTCCATCTTCGGTTCTGGAGCGTAAAATTTATCTAAAGGTAACCTGAAGCCAGGAAGAAACCGACGAGAATCGTCGAACTGTCAGAATAGTCGGTTTCACACAGTCCTGGCAGAATTGACCAGAACGGACTGCCTTTGGACAGGCACCTGAATCATCTCCTGGACTGACAGCAGAATCGACAGCGAATCATTAAGACTCTTACTATTGGTGTTTTCAGAATTTCACCAACAAATCGCCAGTTTTTCTTTGATAAACGCCCTCCATGAGATGATTTGCAGATCATTTCAACCAGCATTTGTGTTGCTGAACATTCGGACTGTTAGACTGTGTTAGACATCTTACCAGGCTGTCTGTTTGCAGCAGAAACGTTACTCCTGAGCGGCGGTGTGCCCTTGCCTCGTTCTCAATTTGACAATTTTGTAGTCCCGTATACGACGCGGACTATTTAGATGTATTAGCCAAGGTCGCCATGAATCCACGGTGTACGACAAATGTACGAATGAGGCTCGATCAAATGACGACATTGCCTGCTGCAGACTTCCTTGTTGGTTCAGGTCCGGTCGAACCCCATCGAGGAGTTTTCACCGCCATATCGCTCTGCATCAGCACGGCTGTTCGGATCTTGTTACCATCCACTCGCCTTCCATTGCTACTGCCCCATCTCACTGTGAAGATTCCCGGAGTGTTCATGAGACTGCCTCACTGGCAATGATTCGGCTCGGACTCAATATACGACCATCTCGGCGGTTTTTAGAAGTCGAACACCTCTGGATGAGTTTTTTTGACAACAATCCCAGTGTCATCGGCCTTCTCAGCTTCTCGTGAGTCGTGACTCTCTGTGCCCATCTCTTAGACTGAGTTCCGTGCCTGACATACGCCATCGTGCTATCATAATCGGAAGCTTCATCTCACGGTCCGCCAGATAGTTCAGGTTGTGGAGATCTTCGCTGATTGTTGGCGCTCATTCAGAGCAGTTGTAGTCTCTGAAGTTCAAGTTGTGTCTCAGTTTTCTCTGAGTGCCGGCTTAGACAAGGCTTAGACGTCTTTCCAAAGGACACAGCCTCCGCTGTATATTCTGACAATATTATCCCTGAACAAAAAAATTGCTTTCTAGTGCGCCGGTCCGTTTTCATAGTTGCATCGTTCCCGATTCAATGATCCAAATTTACATGTCCTGCTACGGACTCCTATTCCATATACAGTACACTTGCAGTACACCCACTTATTTCGCCAAGGAATCCTATTCATCCTGCGATAGCTCTTCAGGATCAGACCGTGTTTGTTTCTTTTTTGGCAAAACTTTTTCTAAACCTACTCCTGGTGTTAGATTCTCCCAGATGAGGCGATGTTGACAGCTATTCCGACACATTCCATCAAGAATTCACTTCGGCGTCTAGATACTGCCGGATTCTCACACGAGATTGTTGGTTCTAAGGTCAATTCATTCATTCATCTGTCACCCATTGGCACAGCAGCGAGGCATAAATTATTTTGATGCGTCATAGTTACTCTAGAGCTTCAATGCATCAGTTCTTCTTTGTGAATTGTAGATCAGGAGTAGACTTGCTTATAACTTCAAGGATGGTGCCAAACCTATTACCATCTCTTTGAGGGCACATTGTGACAATGTCCTGCTCAGATATAGACCCTAATTGTGTCTCTTACCCAGCCATTGTGTTTCCAACAGAACAAATCCTTGTGAAAATCACTGCAGAGTCAATTACATATGGTATGTTAATTCCTCAATGTACACATTCATATTCTAACAATGAGTAGGCTCTTTTGTTATTGTTGCTATCCAGGCCATATATCAGCTTATGTAAGTGGTTCCAACTAATTTACCTGCTCACAGCAGAGTTTAGCCACCAGGGCTTTCCATCAACTACCTCTAAAAGATGCCTTCTTGCTGCTGCATTACTGCTTTTCATCATAACCACAATTGGCTATGCTCTGGACCTTGAAAATGGAATCTTAAACATCAGATTAGGACCATTTAATGCAGATCCTGGTGCTGTATCTCTTATGGAACACCTTTTTGTCCCTGAGCTAATATTTGTACGGATCAATGTCAGTGAAAGCTTCTGGATATCATGATTCTATTCTTACACTCAAACAGTACATTTGTAGTGATGTGATTGTGGTATGGCGGGCTTGGGTTATATCCCAAAGTACAGTCTCCCATATGATCCTT
>QLOY01000299.1:0-18870 GCA_003313965.1 Megacollybia marginata | reverse complement strand
GCGCAGGACACGTGTACTGTGGTCAGTGTTTGCAGGATTATGTGGCCAACGCCTCCAAAGATGGAGAACGTCCCATCCGCTGGGAATCAAGTCTCGGCTCAGGGCTCAGAGCCCGAGTCAGAGACATTAGTCATGGCTTCAGACAAATAGATGTCATATGTTCTCTGAGCCCTCGCTGACTGTCACCTGCACAGAGAGACCTCCACCTTTTGCCAACGTGTGCCACACCCAGCGTGATATTGTCAAAGCCAGCATTGCTTTGTCTGCTGTTGTATAAATGGAGTATGGAGTGGTATTGTGTCCTCTTGACTTGCTCTCGACCTCCGATGCTGTTTGACCGTATCGATATTCTTTCCGTTGCAACCATTCTCCAAGCCAACCTGGCGTTGATGGAGATTATCACCCTTGACAACCTTGTAACTTTTCTCGAACTATGCAAGCTTCTGAAACCTGTCATTGGTTCATGGAAAGCTGCCAATGCGACATTGCCACCCAAGGAACTGCCAGAAAAAGTTTCTCAATTCTTCAAAGAATGTTTGGGTCTGTCTGAGGAGCAGTGTGACTTGGCATGGTCTAATTTCAGTTGAATTTCAGTGGAATGGCATGGAGTACTCTGATCTCAAGTTGTGATGAGCTTGCTATATGTATGAAGCACATTGTGACACTTCTTCAGTATGGTGTTCCCCTTGGTATAGGTATGTTCTATTTCATTAATCTTCTTTTATTAGAATCTGATAATCTCTAGGAGTCTATAATCTTGGTACGGCAGTCATGTTCATCAGGAAGCTCAAGGTTTTCTTTTTGCCTTTTTGGGCTTTTTCGCTTGCTAAGGACTTTTTCAGGAAAATATGGCTGCTGTCCCAGGGGATTGGGGAGACAGGTGGAAGCCTACCATATCTTACTATCATGTAAGTGGGTTGGGGATTCAGTGTGACAATATAAACAGGTATGCCAAGTGACGTGTAAGGGATGGTGATCTCAGTTATTTTGAGCTTGCCGAGAAAATGACCCTACCTTTTTGACTTGTCGCTTGTTGCCTTTTTTCGGCTTTTTTCGGCTTGCCACGCCTTGAGCAAGGTGTGGCAAGCTTTACTAGAGAATCCTGATGTTGGTTGAAGGCAAAAAAAATGTATTTGCTTGGATAGACAATTAGACAATATCTGGCTAGAGACGCGACAAGCTGCGACGTCATAGTTCAGTCAAAGCAGAAGGTCAAGTTCAAAGCAGAAGCAAAGCAAGTCTCGGCTTATGTGGAGGTCTCACGGCTCGGCTCAGGACTCGAGCGCTCAGGGCTCAGGGCTCACACCTTTTCTTCAGACTCAGGGCTCAGGACTCGGGACTCGTAACAAGACTCAGAGCCTTCTTTCCCAGCGGATGGGACATTCTGCAAAGATGGCTACTCGGTATCATGCCCTACGTGTCGAACAAATTTTCCGATTGGTAAGTCGTAGTGATTTTTTCTAGGTCAGCGTTCATCGTCTACAGTGACACCCGAGGTCAGTGCTCCAAGGCATTATCGATCCTACTTGGACGGTGTGCAGGCAGCCTGTCTCCCTCAGGAGCTTCAATGCTATATCTTCCCGAGCGTTCGACCCGTGTATTTTGACGTCTCAGTGGCAGACGCCTCGCTGGATCCAGAGCTAGAAGCCTCTCAACGCGAAATCGCAAGCTTGAAACGCGAAAATGAATTGCTAATGGTCGACTGCGAACGGTACATGCGTAATTCACATGCACACGCCTTGAGGGAAAAGGCTGCGATGGCTGAGGTCAACATGCTCAAAATAAAACTTGTTCAGCAAAGGATACAGGAACTGAAGCGAAGGCACGCAAATCTGAGAATGATAGCACGAGAAAAGCAGTGGGTCTTTCAAATTTGTCTCCTTGCTCTTACCCAACTATCAGATTTCGTCCTGTTCAAAACGACGACGGAGTAGGATATATCTAAAATGGTATTCAACTTCGCCCTGTGTTACTAGGTCCTTTGACAAGCGGAAAAGGGTGGATTCAAATTTATTTACAGTATAGTGCAGGGAGTAGCTATAGATAGCGATTTGTGCCGATAGGAAGAGCGCGAGCATGAGACTGATGAGTACTAGTGTGAGAATCAACAGTCAGGTGACCAACGCGAAACTCTTTCCGGTTTCAACCTTCAGCCGAGTTCGTCTGTCTCGAGAGGATGATACATGATGCATAGACGAACAGCAGGGTGCCGAAAGTCTACCCATAGTATACTCCTTCCGAACTGCAGTCTGCAGTGGCTTACTGGTGGCGTATCTTGCTTCCAAGTATGATAATTCAAGTATTCCATCATCATGGCTCCGACAGACCACATGGTAGGCCGGTGCCTGGGACTTGATTCGTGCTGTCGACAGATTTGACGGCTCTTCTTTAGTCCTTATCATGGACCACAATAGCGATTCTGAAAAAGGTGCAGACGACCATAAACACCCTCCTGCTTATGACTCTCAGTATCATTTTGTAGAACATGGCCTAGATAGAGTCCAGCGAAGGCTAAAGCAACGCCACATTCAGATGTTTGTCTTCTTGCTACCTCTTTTCTTGCTTATCTAACAGTTTCGTTTCCAGGATTGCTGTAAGGGCTATAACTGTCTCATTACAATCTAAATGGCCCTTACAGATACACTCGCTGCCAAAAATAATGCAACACGTGATTTTTGCAAATCTTTGGTGAATAGCAAGTGAACGCGCCATTGAATCATCCGAGTCTTAGTGGGGAAAATGTAGCTTATTGAGTGTAGTTTATATGTATAGAATCAGGTGCTCATCAGCTAAGTCATTTTCGAGTTATACACTATAGTCTCAAAATGTACCAATATATCATGTTATACAACAAAGGAAACAAGCTGCGATTGGACAGAAATATGTGAATTGAGGACTCCAAAAGGCTAGTAGCCTATCCATCCCCCCCTTGCCTTGATAACCTTCCTCATCCGGGTGGGTAGGCTAGCATACAAATTACCACAAAACTCAACAGATAACTTTTCCCACTCTTCCTCCAAAATCATGAATAGCTGCCCTTCATTGGATGCCTTTCGTGCTCTGTGGCCATAAGCTTGTTTGAGTGCATGCCAGGCATTCTCAATGATATTGAGATCAGGGCTATTTGCCGGCCAGCCCAGTAAATCAAAATTATTTTTAGCAAACCAAGCACCCGCAAGCCGAGATGTATGCTTCGGATCGTTGTCCTGCTGAAAATAAATGCTGCGACGATCAATATCATGATCATCAAGTGTTCCGAGAAGCCCCTTCTCCAATATCCTGCAATACTGACCTGCATCCATGTTTCCTTCTACACAAACCAGCCGCCCAAAGCCGTGAGCAGTCATGCATCCCCATACCATTATCCTTCCACCACCATGCTTCAAACACGGCTGCACATTCTGGGGTAAATAGGCCTCACCTAGACCTCTTCGACAATATTGAACCCCATCTGACCCAAAAAGCATGAATTTGGACTCGTCGGAGAAAATTACAGCATGCCAGTCTTCAACCGTCCAGTGAGCATGATTTTTAGCAAACTCGAGGCGCTTTCTGCGGTGAGCACGCGTTAGCAGTGGGACCTTACGTTTGTGACGGCCATGTAGACCCTCCTGAGCAAGTGTCCGTTGCATTGTTTGGACTGAAACGTCTGGGAAATGGTCACGCTGAACGTCTACAGCTGTGTCTGCCCGGCCTGAACGGATCATCCGGCATGCTGTACGATGCTCCTGCCTGTCTAAAGCCTTCGGACGGCCTCGACCAGGTGCCTTATGATAAAAATTCTCTTTCTGATGGTATTTCTGCCATATACGACATGCGGAAGATTTGTGGCAGTGGAGTTTGTTGGCAATGTCGTCAAAAGTGTGATTTTCGCGACGGAGCGTGACAATACGTGCTTTCTTAGTGGGCGTGAGCTGTATGTGATTCGTCATGATGATGTTTCTGAAAAAGTAAGCAAAAGATGGTGTTTAGAGCAGAGTAGCGTTCACGTTGTGGTGGTTCGGATTCAAGTTGACACTTGTTGACACCACCAAAAATAGGTCATCAATGTCATTTGATGCATACGTGGCTAAGAAATCTATTACACCACCCAAGATTCTGTACACATAAACTATACTCAATAAGCTACATTTTCCCCACTAAGACTCGGATGATTCAATGGCGCGTTCACTTGCTATTCACCAAAGATTTGCAAAAATCACGTGTTGCATTATTTTTGGCGGCGAGTGTAGCTGGCACTATCGGGACTGGCTTATTTCTTGGGTCGGGCAGCGCACTCAAGACTGCTGGACCATTAGGTGCCTTAATAGCGTATGCGCTGGTTGGTTCAGTCGGCTACTCGTGAGTCTTATCAGTCCACCGTTTGTTACCAATCTCGTTTCGCTAGGATGTTGTGCTCTCTCGGTGAAATGACGACGTGGGCTCCGATATCCGGAACCTTTCCTCACTTTGGTACGTATCATGCAGTTCTACTCCACTTTAACGACACTCTACGTAGCTGCCAGATGGGTCGATCCCGCATACGGGTTTGCGTTGGGGTGGAACTATTTTTACGGGTCTGCGTGCGCATGCTTCTAATTATATCATGCTTAGCTGACTTGCACACAGAATCTCCATTCCCACTGAAATCACCGCGTCTGTTTTAGTTCTCAGCTTTTGGGATGCAAACGTAAGATACCAAGTACTAGTGGGTCCTTGTGGTCTGACAGGTTGTAGGCCAATCATGTTGCCATTTACACGGCTGTAATGTGTGTCTTAGTGTGTAGTATTAACATCCTTGGCGTACGGTAAGATTAACATGTCATCAATCGTCATAATCTTATCGCCGTTGCAGCTACTTTGGCGAATGTACGTGTTCACCGATTCAAAAGACAGGTCTGAGCACATGCTTATAGCGGAATTCGTCTTTGCGCTCGTTAAAAGTGAATACATGGACCTCTCCTCTACGCTCTGACCTAGTATCTCCTTAGTCACGTTGATCATTGGGTTACTCCTCGCAGGTCTTGTTATCGATCTTGGAGGAAGTCCTAGTCATGACCGAATTGGCTTTAGGGTGAACTCGGGTTCACCCCAGTTCAAGTGAAGATTAACGATTCCTTTCAGTATTGGAAAAATCCAGGAGCATTGAATCGAGCTGGCCTTGTCAGCAACATTCATACTGACCGTTTCCTGGCAATTCTCTCTGTCATCGTTCAAGCGGCATTTTCCTATTCAGGAATGGAAATGGTTTGCATGTGAGTGCTCATAGACTTGAACTCGTATAGCCTTGCTTACAGGTTTTAGCGCTGCGTCCGAGACCGAAAATCCACGTCGCAACATAAAGAAGGCCGTAGGCCGCGTCTTCTATCGTATTGTCACGTTCTATGTGAGCCATAGCCCGACTTAGAGCTTCTGTGATCGGCTAATTCACTAATAGATTCTAGGCATCATCATGATTGGGATGTTGGTTCCATATAATGACGGTGACCTCCTTCAGTGTATGTATAGTCGGTTTTCTTTACTCTTCTTTGACGCTGTCAAGCTACTGGTAATGCTGCCCAATCTCCGTTTGTCATCGCGATGAACATTGCTGGTATCAAAGGTGCATGTTGCGGCTATTCCCCAATGAAACTAACAACGTGACAGTCCTGCCCCACATCATCAACGCTTGCGTGTTTACTAGCGCCCTTTCGGCTGGAAACAGTAATGTCTTTGTCGCCGCTCGTATTCTTTACGGTCTTTCGCTCCGTGGTCAAGCACCTCGTATCTTCAGTCGCTGCACTAAGAAAGGGTTACCGTGGGTCGCTGTCGTTGTACCTGTTAGGCTTATCTGTTTTTGTAGAACCATGATCTCATCATTTTTACTAGGGTTGCTTCTCTTTGCTTTCCTTCATGAATGTTAGCAGCGGCGGCGAGACCGTCTTCAGGTATGATGTTATGACAACTCGTGTTAATCCGTGCTCACGATGTTCTCTAGCTGGTTCGTAAACATCGTTACCACTTCCGGTTTCATTGGATGGTTCTCGATCAACCTCACTTACTTGCGCTTCCGTTAGTTGTTACAGCTGTTACGGGTTTCAGCTATTCATCCTCCACAGGTCGCGGCATGATTGCGCAAGGTTTCGAACTCCGCACCAATGCATACTACAACCGTTTCCAGCCTTTTGTCGCGTGCTGGGGCCTGTTCTGGTGTCTTTTCTTCATCTTAGTGAATGGCTATGCAGTCTTTTTTGATTTCAAAGCGTCGAAATTTTTATCATCCTGTGAGTCGTTGCTTTACTTCGCCTACGTTCAGCTCAATGGCTATCTTACAAGATATCAACATACCCATTTTCCTCGTCTGCTTCTTGGGCTACAAAATTGCGAAAAGGACTAGATTTTGGAGGTCTCACGAGATGGACTTTGTTACGGTGAGTGGCACGCTTGGTTCATGGAATTGATATTCATGTGTTAAAGGGTATTCCTACACCTGAAGAGACAGAGGTCTCTGAGCAACGGCCCAAAAGCTTAGGCGAGAAGATCTCATCCACTATATTCTAGTAAAGAGTGTGAGGATGCTAATCCAGACCTTTAATGAGCACGGCTATGCCTCACAGTCTGAAAAAACATCGTCGCTTGTCAGAGAGGGTATAAGTTGGCACTACTATCATTGCACGTGTCCTGCAAAGTGACGGGGAGTTGCAAAATCGTGTCTAGGGACTCATAGACCAGTGCAACCGCCGTCGGACTTGTAGATTATATCATCTTTACCTTCTCAGGACTTAGGATATGAATAAATCATGGGAGATGGCCAAGCAAAAAATACTACGGATCGGAAACTTTCGTGCCTACTTTAGAAAACTGTCAATCACACAGCCTCAGCAAGTAGCAATTCACTTTTTGGCATTTGAATATCATATATACAGCTTATACAAGTGTTCAGATCAAATATCGAAGCTGTAGTAAGAGTGCAAAGGGCATTGAGTAGTCTTGCAAAATAAGTGTGACAATCATTGCGCCAAAGTTTGGCAGAGGTCACACCGTGACATAAATTTTGCAACTCTAGTGTTTTGGCCCCGGCAACCCTCTACACAGCTGAAACAGTGAGTTCCAGCAAAAGTAAGTACATAGACTTCTTCAATACATTGCATAGTATCTTGCCTGAATAAATCTGCCCTCAGAAATGAGGGGATAATGAATCCGAGAGCAATTTTGCAAAAATTTTGCAACTCTGGTCCAAAGATAGTAGCTGCCTTCAAGACCGACTCTTAGGATGATGGAATTCACGTTATATTTCGATCGGGAAATGCTTCCGCCGGACACGTGGGTTGTGACATGTCGCGTTCTCGCTGGTCACTCATTCAAGTTGGTTTCTCTCTGCGATTGCTAGACCTATCCCTTTGTTACATATAACATTCTCGCTGTTCAATGGTGCTCCGCTGCAACCTCTGCCTTTCGAACTTCAAAGAGCCTGTATGCCCGCCATGTGGTACTTACCGCCCACCCATCATGGTTGAAGTTGCTGACGTCTACTCCTTAGGACACATATACTGTGCTCACTGTTTAAGGGAGTATGTGAAACACAATTCTAGGGAGGACGGGTTCTGGGCGTTTTGTCCTAATAGTGCATGTCGATCCAAATTTCCTCTTGGTTCGTTTGCATTTCCTGCTTGTTGACTGCTTACCGTTTGTGCTCGCAGTAACGTTGGAGGTTGGTTCTCGTATTGCCGAATGATCTGGTTAACCACTGTTTAGACGATGTGTTTACCTCAGAAATTTCACCGCTATATATTCTCAAGTATTCGACGTGTATGCTTGGAGAATTCAGAGGCAGAGACTTTGCGCAAACAGTTGAAAGCCTATCAAAAGCAAATCGCCAGCCTGGAGCGTGAAAAATCTCTTCTCAAAGGCGAGTGCGAGCGTTACAAAGAGAAATCGGGTGCACACGCTCTGGGCGAGAAGAAAGCGATGGCCGAGATCACATCCCTCACTTGCGAGCTTGCGAAACAGAAGCAGAAGTCACAACTAGAACGCCTTCAAGTTGAACTCATGTACGAGAATCTGAAACGAAAGTACGCCAATCTGAAAAGCATGTTATGGGACTCGCAGTGAGTTTGTGATTCTTGCTTGTATGTTGCTGAACCTGCATCTTTTTCAGGTCTAGTGCACACAAGGTTAGAGATCCGAGATCCCGGCGGGAGATTACGGATGAAAATGTACCTGCCAATCCTGGTGACAGCCTGAGGGCCAAGCGGAGAGCCAAGCGGAGAAGGATGGATTAAGAGGGAAGCTGATTTTATACGATTTCCGCACGTTGTTTTGTTTATACCTATATTGTCCATGGACGGCATCGCAATGACTCTGAGCTTTTAGCCTCTATAATAGCCTCGACGTTTTCAAAGGAGCTAACCCGAGGAACCTGCTTTATTTGTATGAGTGCTTAAGCATTGATACCGATACCCTGCTTTAAGAACAATGAGAAAACCCGCCAAAGTAAAGCATTAGGCTCAAGACGTATCTCGATATTTCATCAATGTCTGATTCTGGCTGTAGCATCTGATATGACAAGCACCAGCTTGCTTAGACAGGTCAGACGGGCTCTACCTCTCGGCTTTCGTGCGAAGGATTGTTGACGGCATAGTGAAAAAGGTGGATCCTCATCTTGTTCGACAGTTCTTCAGGAGCACCTTGTGACAAAATCATAACGAAAAACCCCTTTCGCTACATCTTGTTTGCAAGAGCTCTGCCATACCTACTTTTCCACCTGTGGTACGCCTTATGAGGTGCTTCCTGAAGATGCTCGTCCAATTGCAAGGGCAGGAATGATGACAGAAACACTTAGAATTCGACTTGAATTCGACACCGACATGGCAGAAGACAAGCTTTATGGATTGATATAGCCAAGTAAACGGTCTATGGATGCCGTAGAAGTTCCGGTAGACCATGCCAAAACACTGATAGACGACGGTCTACACCTACTGTAACGAATTCGTTTCTGGTATCGATGCAACTCCACCACAAGACTCTTTCTGCAGTACTGCACTTTTCCCCTCGATGCAGCGGGTCTCGAAGTGAGCAAAGACCTGGAATTCCAACACTAGGCTCACCGTGCTCAATGACTGATCTGGTTCAGTCACCTATTCTGCTTTGATCTGGATTGTATTCCTCATTCCACACAGTTAAAGCCAAAAATGCAAATGCTTGATGGCTCGGATTCGGTTCAGACTCGGAGGATGAATCGAAGACACCCACTGGCTGCCAGTCGCCAGCACGTTGTCAGGGACAAGGTGAGTCTTCTGAAACAATTGGAAAGTGGTTCGAGCCTTGCGTTGCTGCTCTTGGGTCGTATTATGGACAATGCGACCAATAGATCAAGTCTCTGCCTGGAATTAGTGGACGTAGCCTTTGCCCAAGTATCTCAGAAGGCGAATTTCGTCAAGCAATAATGTCAGAGTACTGGGTGCAGGAAGACAACCCCAAACATCGGGTGGGTCCTACATCGTCGTCGACGTCGGAAAGAAGAGGATGTTACTTCATCCGGGCGCTCCTTGTGCGCGGAGAGAATCAAGCGACGGCTCAAGGGATGCACATTCATATATCATGGCTAGGACGAAGGATTAAGAGCGTTTTGAGGTCGCTAGAACTCGCTGTTGAATCCGGGCTCTCCTTTCAAACATTACGCATATGTTTCGACAATACGGAAAAACGCGAGTGACCGTTGAACGTTGAGGTCCAGAGAATCGGCGGGCTAATTTCGTTAGGGTAGGGTGCACAACTCTAATGCAGCATACCGTAAGGATCAGATAGGGCAACTATCACTTAGCCTGTTGAGCTTAGAGAAAGTATTGTGATGATTGATACATCTGTTAATGTTGAATCAAACTGGAAGCTGTTTGACATACCGTCTTCGAGCGTGTCTTCGAGTCGCAAAGGCTCTTTAACAAACGGCAGTTACAGCTGGGAAAAGGGAATTAACAATATGGGGCGAGTGCCCATCAAGTAACTTTCGATTGCATCTACTAATAATGATCTCTCGCTCAGATACGTGTCCGTTCGTCCCAGACACTCGGGTGCAATGGCAGTTTCGCAATTCTAGAGAAATTGCGAACTGTTGAATGCTCCTGAATTGACAACTAGTCGAAATGAGTAATGTTCATCTTGTTTCCAACTTGTTTCAGCAATCCAAGTTGTAGTGCGTTCGACTTTCGATAGCAGGGAGGAAGAGTAAGCAGAGCCCCGTGAGGAAGCCAAAAAGAATTTCTTCTGACCGGAACCGTGTGCTGGCGAATCAAAAATAGAGACCGTCCGATTTGGACATGACACCCAGCATTAAGCGTGTAGTGTCACGTGCACCGTGGTTCGCTTGCTTCCGTCCTTTACTGCGCTCAGTTGCAAGCTCTGTGCAAACCACACCTGCAGACTAACGGCTCCCAAATCTGCACAGGGACCTGCACCATACTATGTCTACTCAAATTAGGCACAAAGGCAAGAACACTGCGACAAATTCGGGCTGGGACCCACTACTTCTGGTCTCGCAAATTATCGCCATGCAAACACTTCATTACCTGACGCTTTCCCTCTTAATACCTCCACTACTCTCCTTATTTGCTGAACCAACATCCCTGGTTTACGAGGGCGGTGCCAGCAGTATTGGAATGATCATGGACTGGCGAGAACTAGCTGGTCGTGAAACCGTCCGAGGGTTGGTTGGCGAAGACGGTAATACACTGACACGAAGCTGGGCTTGGGCCAGTGGAAAGAAAGTTGGTTTTACTATGAAAGAACGTCTTGCTGCTGTTGACCCACGGCGAGGCTGGATCATCGCCTTTTGTTGGTTAATTGCAAGTGGAGCAGAGTCAGTGTTCATTCGAAAAACAAGTGATTGCTATTCTAATGGTTTGAATTTTATAGTGTTTATTACATCTACTATCTTGTCAAGCGACCGCGTATGGTCCTCGACTTCTCCTTGACACTCATTTTCAACCATCTGGTTGGAACGTCGTATTATTCCTCGTCGGTTCCCACCTCGGGGTTCTTTTGGCTCGTTATGTTCGTATGCGCCGCTGTGACCGTTGTGGTCGCGGAGCAAATGTGTGTACGCAGGGAGATGAGGGAAGGCTTGGATATCTCTTCGACGTCCCAGGTCTTGGTTGCTGACGAAGAAGCCGAGGAAATGGAGATGGGTGGGCTGCGGAGAGATTAGTAAGGTTTGTATCAAACGAAGATGATCACAACTGACTTCTCGCCAGATGCGTGCTCGTCCATCAACGGTATACTTGCCATGTAGCTTAGATGGATCTCTTGCCGGTCAATGCCCTTTCTATCTTGGAGAGAAGCTGTACCGTGTGCTTAGAAACTTCGGAAGTGCTCTTTTTGGGGCGCGTAGCGATTGTTGATTGGTTCGTTGTGTCGGAGCAAGCGTAGAAGCCTGAGCATTGTGTACTGTGTCGATTAGTTAAAGGATGGCTTTCTGTCAAGTCTCAAGCCCAACCTTTTCAAGTCACAGTACGACTTGCAAGCTGCTGCATAATGAGCCATAGCACGTGCCCGTTCCTGGACTACAATAGTAGTCATGCGGCCTCTTTTGATTCGAGAATATGTAGTCCTCTTGGCATCCTGACTAGGCTCTTTTCCACGACCGAGAACTGAAGGCGTCCGGGACGGTTGCGAATGTTGTTTGCTGGTTTTTGACCAGGTCTCAGATCTCAGAAGCCGTCCAGTACAGACCGCCATCACAACCAACTGAAACGATGTTAATCATTCATACGAGCTTGAGCTCCTCAAGTTGTCACCCTAAAGCTCTTTCGTCATCGTCCCATGTTGAATACTTGGGTGTACTTGCTCTAAGTATTCGCCGCCCAGCAGTTGATTCTGGGGAACTTGAAGAAGCTACATTCGGCTCGATAACCATGCCTGTGGGCCTAATTAAAAATAAATAATAATAATAATAGAAGAAGAGAGAAGAAAAGGGAGGGGATGGAATATTATCACTGACTGGTATACACATTTCTAGCCTACAAAGTTCACCAATGACGTGGTCCGAGACTCTGCTGTAAGCATGGTACGGGACTATTTTTGGAATATATCTAAATTAGATCTATCTGCTATGTATGTAGTGAAAAAATATTCCATGAGACGCTTTCCTTCATCTAAATTGCTGAGAATAATGCTGTAGCACTTACAGATGTTTATCAGGCATATCTGAAATTTTCAGCTCAATCCGACTATTCAAACTAGTAGAAAATGAAAAGTCACTACATGCCTCGATTTAGTGAACTCACGTGTTCAAAACACCGCATCGTCACAGATCGTCACCAGCTCAGCACAACCAGCTGCAACCCAGCCGTCTTTTGCATGTAAGGTCTGTATACTAATTTGGATTATATATTGACTACTTTACAGTATTCTCACACCTTGTGCTGGGTATTCCTCCTCCTCCTCCTCCTCCTCCTCCTCCAAGGGGGTCACGGAATGCAAAAATCCTATAGGAGGTCACATTAGAAATTTCAGCCTAGGTCAGGACCCCCCTCCCCCCCCTCCTGCCTTATATGGTAAATTTTTCGCGTCATGTGATGTAATTAGATTAGATATCACATCAAATATGGACAACATACTGAGTTACAGTCAGATACTGTCCATACAAGCCTTGTTACAAGCCTGCTAAGCAGTAAACAATTCTGTTCACACTTGATTTGTGCTTACAACTGACCGATGCCATCATGTGACCTGACTCATCACATTGTGTCATCCTCTGTATCTGGCCTCAGTTTGCTATAGGGAGCTATCTAAGTGTTTTTAAAGCTACTAAAGGTGGTTTTAAGCTTCAATTAATGTAAATAAATGTCTCTGGAGCAGTCTGAGACCAAGGTCGCATTAGAAATTTCGGTGACCTTTGGGGACCCCCCCCCCTACCCCATGTGCGGGATTTTGATCCCGTGACCCCCTTGTCCTCCTCCTCCTCACATTTGATTTGGGCGCAATGCGGTACCTGTCATGTGAACCCGACATGGCGGTAGCACGTGCGTGCGATGATTCGGTTACTATGGAGTGTTCAGCCGGATCTTCCATTTGAGGTCCATGAACTCGACTGAAACCTACCAGGTAAAATAATCAGAATAAGAGGGACTAGGACAGAATGTATAGGAGACAGATAAGTGTTGTCAAGGTGTTGTCAAAACGGTCAACAGCCATCACGTCCACTATTGTGGAAGCTTACTCATCCCACGTGACCTCACTACATCTAGTGACCCACAGGCACGGTCAACGAGCCCTACATTCTACTTATGGTGTGTTCTGTTGATTGGTACCATTGATCCCATCATTTACTCGGTTATTCGGTCCGTACGTCAGACAGACTGTATGTCATATGTATGCCATAAGCTAACACGTGCAGCGCTCCCGACGTCCCCCGCTCTCTCCTGCCTTTGTTTACGCTAAATATAGATAATGTAAACCAGTTTTCTACTCTGCCGTTAACTATAGCATTATGAAAGTATTTTTGGACGAGCTGGTTTGCCCCTTACCACCGTCTTATATCCACGTCCAGCCGAGATGACTCGGTCAGCTAAGTTTGAGGGAGGTATAAAACCACCTACCTGAAGCATGAAGACCGCATCTCTTTCTCTCTCTCTAATCCCTCCTCTCTTTGCTCTCTAAACCTGTCACTCGTTTTTTAGTCTCATGGTATCATCATCATCCCCCTTAACACCTCAATCAATCATCGCAAATGGCCAAAGTCAGTACGTGATTGACTTAATGAAGCAAGCTGTTCAGTCGCGTCCATGTCCCACTATACTAACAGCGGATCCGTTTACACTCCTCCTCAGTTTTTGGGCGTTGTAAGTTCGTTTTCGGAGTGACTCTGTTCGCTAATTATTTTACAGCCCGGCTGAAAACAAGGACGGCCAATGGGTACCAATCCCCCTTGACTCTCTTCAGGAATATTTGAAGACCCATATTGTCCCACCACTGTACTGTGCCTGTTCGTATACGGATCCAGTCTATAGACTGTATCCTACCCCCATGAATATGGCCTGTGCTCAGAAGAGTAGTAGAGTAAAAGGCCGTTTCTACATAGGCTGTTCTAACCCAGATAAAGCAAGCCGCTGCAGGTCTTACTGTAAGTTATTCCACAATAGTAACATTCGACTTAACAATGCAGGGGTCCTCCAACCTTTTGAGTCTGGTGGGATTCTTCACCCGTACTATATGGCTGAATATGAGCCACGGCCATGGCTGGATGACAGTAAGTGGTTGACGTCTTTTGGTCTGGTACTAATGTGCTGCTTTAGAGCAAAAGTTTTGTCCGGACCGCGTGGCGTACAACACAAAACCACCATCCTTCCCAACTTCTCTGCCTCAAGGGGTCCCACCTGCTGCAGCTCTGTCATCAGCTGCGTCTTCATCTTTGTCGTCAGCTCCGGCTACGGCTCTGGCTTTATCGTTGTCTTCAAGTTTGCAATGTTCTTCGCCAACCTCCTCTTCGCCAGCCTCCTCTTCACGGTACACGGACTCTTTGAATAAGGCAATGTTGAAGTCTGAACATGGGTCTCCTGTGCCCCTTGCGTCCGACCCCTCTGCTGACTTCTCCCAGAACTCTTTGGAGTCTGCAGTGGATCTTAAGGAGATTGACTTGGAATTTTTCAGGAATGTGTTCGAGACACCCAACGCAACAGATTCAGACCTCTCCTTGCCTAGTTCCTCTTTGCACGATCCAGCTTTGCAGAAAGTAACGAACCACCCAGCGGTTCACCCAGCGGTTCATCATCCGTCCTCTTCCCCCATCAGCGAATGGAGTCACTCAGAACAGTCTTTCATCTCATCTCCTATCCATAACAGTTCTCCCGTTCCAACTACAGAAAAACAAAAGAGGGCAGCAGGTAAGACTTCATTTTTTGCATTATTGCAGTGGTGCTGACTATTATGGAGGAGGGGATGAGTCTCCGTTAGCTCCGCCTACAAAAAAAGCCAAGCCAAAGGCTACAAACAGCTCCCCTCCACCCCCACCATGCGGGCAGCCTCGGACTCGTTTTGCTCCTTCTTCTTCGTTTCCCACTCGTTCCGCCCACCCAGCAGGCCGGTTCAGAGTCCGTCTTCCTTCTATAGTGTCTTTCAATGACGGACGTTGGGTACGGGCAATCCATTGTCTCGATGGCTTCCAGCACACCAATGGCAAGGGTCTCCCAGAACACGAGTTCCAACAACTGTTTGTGAAATGTCCTTCGTGCAAGAACATAATGTTCTCCCCAAAATATCACTCCCATAGATGTCCTAGCGTTTCCACCAACCCAGAAGTCATTGACCTCTCCGACTGAATATTCTCCTCTCCTTATTTGAATTTATCGGGTTGACCGTATGATATAATGTTGAAACTTGCTAACGCCCTTTTAATTTGGACTGCTATTCTAATCTTTCAGTATACCCAATTTTATCTGTCGTAGCTTACTTACTATAAGATCCTTCAATGTATCCAAGCTTATCATCAATTCAGTCTAGAACTTTGCTCAAAGGCAAATCTTCACAGCCTGATATCAAAACGGAGTGGGGCTTTCGCCACGTCTGCTCGCAGAAGAAGAGGATACTACGGTGTCGTTCGGAATGAATTCGGAAGGAAAAGTGTTAGATAGTCAAGAATCTTCGACAGCCCGACATCGAGACGGAGCGGGGCTTATGCCGTGGTCAGCCACGTCGCTCGCAGAGGAAGAGGATAGGCAGAACTCTGACGGAGTTCTGCAACGACTGTCACCAAAGTGAACCGTCGTTCGGAATGTAAAGTTTCAAATAGGCAGTAAACTTCGATAGCCCGACATCGAGACAAAGCGGGGCTATGTCGTGGTTAGACACGTTTATGCCGGACGTAAATCTTGACGCGTCATGAAGGATGAGATCTATGAGAGAGGATAGGCAGAGCTCAGATGGAGTTCTGCAACGACTGTCACCACAGTGAATCATCGTTTGGATCAATTTCGTTGTTAGTATAGGCACATTCGAGGTCTTGCGTCGCTGCCGGAGACTCTAAGATCTTCCAACCGAAGAGCAGAACGGCAAGGACCAACAAAGTCATGTGCTACCTTATAGCAGCGCGGCGTGGCACGTGACTCAAAGCCTTCTTCGCTGAAATCGACCACTTCCTTTCTCCATCACGAAACAGCAAGTAGCTTTCTTTTGGGAACGTTACTAGCCAACGACAGCAATTAAAACTTTCAGCCCCGCGACGATTCACTGTGGTGACAGTCGCAGCAGCACTCCATTCGAGTACTGCCTATCTGCAGCTCACCGAACGCGACCAGCCCCAAACTCCTTCGCTTCACGCGACAGCTCAAGCGCTCACCGTTGGTGTCAGTTGCAGTGGTGCTCTATTACGAGTACTACCTATCTAAACTGCTACTACTGAAACACCAGTTCGCTACTATGGCCCTCAGCCATGAAGATCTGTATCGCTCTCCCAGCTTATTGCTCAGGAACATGCCCCAAACAAACGAAAGCGTGAACTCAGACGCGGCAGGTACATTCAAACTGCCGAGCTATGCTTTGAATTTTCAATTCACACTTGATTTTCAGATTTTCTTATTGCTGGGGTTATCAATGATGGCTTCAGTTGTATCACGACGTCCTCCTGCGACTTTATCCCGTCCCCTCCGATTGGAAGCAACCGTGCTGTTCACGAGCGCTCAGATTTTTACTTTGGCGAAGACGACTTCCTCGTATGGCCGCAGCCTCATCATCCGCACCTTCCCCATCTCCCTTTCATCCATCGTCGTCAAGATGAAATTGAAGATAAAGACTGGCAATTCTTATGGTCTCTCCCTCAGTGCAATGACTTCGAGGTCACCGACACCCAATTCTTCACCGGGATGGGGAAATTCTGCCTGTACCTTCTTGCTCCATTTCACAAGCTCCGGGAATCTCTAATAGATCGACTCGAGTCATTGTACCCACCTGAAAACTCTTTGAAGTCGCAATTCCCTACCGAATTCAACCTCTTCAACTCCTTGCAGCTGAAGACGTTTCCCTTGTTGAACCAGCTTGAATCTTTATCTACGGGTTTCCGCACCATGTGCCGTACTGTCCGTGCACTACAACGAAACCTTCTGGAACTCGAGGCGCTAGTCGACTTGCTTGAGCACCGGAAGCAACACGCGAAGACTGAACCAACGCCTGCAGACCGAACACCCACCGAACAAAGGCCTGTGGAACAAGCGCCTGCACAAACTGTGTTCCGAAGGTCGAAAACAGTTGGTGTTTTTGTGTACAGTATGGAGGATGCTGCACGATACCAAGCAATGGGTATCGACCACTGGTTGATTCGACCATATCACCTAGTGCTTCAGAGCAAAATACGTGATATCGCATACCTTCAACAGCCTGAACATATTGGATTGTCGCTTCACCTTTCTCATAACTCTCCTTGCATCTTTGTGGGATCAGTATCGAATCCCAAGTTGTATGCAGCAATCACCAACTTTAGCGACAATTCGTTGCGATATCCTGACCCATTCAACGCTGTCAGCCTTCCGGAATTTATTCCTTCTTTGCCCGCGATAACCCTGTCCATAGGCCCTCAGCGGCATCATGCTTTGAGTGCTAAAGAACGATTTGCTAAGACCCGTTCTCCATGTAAGTAGCGGTTCACCCCGTACAATTGTTTTGTGCTAATGGTTGACCAGATGCCAAAGCGAAATTAGCGAACAATGGGCAGCGGAATAAATTCGAAGATCCAGCACACCAGCTTTTCCCACTTGCAATTCCACTATGGAGAGATGCCCTGATCAATGTCAATCGGGCTCCGAATGTCCATGTCTTCCAGATGCGTGCATCCGATTTTGGGTACATCGTGCCTGAGCCAGCATCCCTCGTTTCCACCCAAACAGAAGAAAAGTCACTCTCGATGTTTCGTGTTTGGCTGAAGATACGTGGGTTATGTTTGCTTCGCATATCATTGGGGTCTTCACTGGTGCAACCTCTCCCGAACATGTCGTGGAATGCCATCCTCACCGCTGAGTACGCTGCTCAAAAGGCTCGAGATCATGAGCCCGGTAAGCGAGCTCAACACAGAAACAAGCTACGAAATGAAATAGTTTCATTATTTGGGAATTGTGTCGATTGTGATACTGAGATTGAAGTTGCATCTTCAACGGACTTTGTCCATGTCAATGCCTCCTGGCTGGGCATTCCGTTTGAACAACTGGAACAGGAGCATTTCGAACAGATACTGTGGGAGCTCCATGAGCTTTGCTTTCGCTATGAATTCCGAGCTTTAGATCGGAGAGCTCGTCTGCGTACACCTTTCGAAAACGATATCAATGCAGAGACTCTGTTGATGCAGTGCTTCCCCGATAATTCACTTGGCATTCCCACTATCGACATAGCTAATCATGGGATTGCCAGCCTCTCCTCTCGAGAACGGGGCCATTATATGCGTGTCATGAGCCGGTGGAGAGGGGTCGCAACCCAGGGTCTCATTGTGCAAACGGATAAATTGTGTTGGTCGTTGGAGGAGCTGGAATCCTTGGAGAAAGAAATTGCCGAAACATATACCCAGTTATTTTTCAATTGCTTCCGTCGTGCCCCTGTTGTTCCCCATCGCCTTTCTGACCAGGCTGTAACGGAGCCGTATAAGTATCAGTTTATTTACATTTATTTTTAACTTTCTTCTTTTGATCTTACACCGTACAGCGCTACTTTTACTGAATATATTGGGTAAAACGCGTGCGTACGGGGTGATTGAGAGAGGAAACGTTACACAGGCAGTCTCTAGAAATATGCTTGTCGGCCGAAGCCACCGGCCCCTTCTTGCACCACACATAGAAAACAACGCAACAATCTTGATAAACTCGCAAGCATTGTAATAATACTGGTATGTGTAACTACAGCTGCTGGCAACGATTGACTCTCTGAAAAAGTTGTATCCTG
>QLOY01000294.1:0-19215 GCA_003313965.1 Megacollybia marginata | reverse complement strand
GTAAGTGGATCAAGCACAGTTTGAGCTGACCCTCAAATATAATTTTCGGCCAACCCAGGACCCCCCTCCACGTGATGTCACGGGTCGCCATCCCGCTAGACCCTTGGCCATCCAACTCATTTGTATTTGCATGCTTTGAAGTTTGGATTCCTCAGTCTCACAAATAAAGTCGGTTATCATGTCCAATTTGGTATTTATTTACCCAATGCCAAATGGTCTGTGGTGGGCTTTTCCATCTTGGCTAGACACTCAGTGATGTTGCTATCATAAGTAATTAAAATTATCCCGGTAGGTAAGCTCAACTCCAGATTGTTGAACCATTGTTCGAAGTATTCATTTTCTCATTATCTGATCCACAATGAATATACATTGTGTGATGTCTGAGATCTCAATCTCACATGTTCTGGTCCAAGTGGCAGCCTCAAACGTGACAAGGGAACAATTCAAAGAAGTATAACTGATGACTGTGCCTTATACTACATTACGCAATCACAGAATATTCAGCAATAGCTGTGTCAAATGCCTCAGTGATCTCAGCCTTGATGGCAAGTCCGTCTGCCTTTAACAAAAGCTGCAGATACGATCAGAGTCCATTTGAGTACTAGAGGAAATATGCACTAACAGGTTCACCACTAATAATCGCGTCTGCATAATTGCTAAAGGCTGTATTGAAACTTTGAAGGTCAGAAAGAACCAAGGCTGCTCCGCCTGGAATATCTAAAGATGACGATTGGAGTTGCCCACTGGAACATTATCAAAAGACCTACCATTCCAAGATGATGCCTGGGCACCGACTTTCACCAACGTAGCCAAAAAGAGAGGTACAAAAGACTGAATATCTGCAAGGATAGTCGTGCCGCTCACTGCATCGAAAGAACCAGTGTTCTAAACAGAGGGGGCTAAGTAATCCCACTTGATAGTAGCGCTGACTTGCCTCGATATTGGTAATAGCAGTGTTTAGTGTGGCAATAAGGGTCTGAACGTCGCCTTGTATAGCCTAATTTTTGTTTACCCATGAATGTGATAGTGGAACAAGCATCGTACCACAGCACCAGTCAAACCAGAGTCAGGGAAACTACTAACATCATTGTTTAACGTAGTAAATTGGGGCCCGATCTTCTGAGTGATATCGTTCTGGACTGTGACTACATCCCGGGTTGCGAGAGGCAATGCCAAAGCAGAAAAGGCGAGGGGAAGAAGAGCAAAGAATCGAAGAGAGACCATTTGTTCTGAGGTACATGGTCGAAATGCTCTGAGGTTATATACCCCAGGATGACGCCATTCCTTCTGTCAGTTCGGAGTTTGAAGACGTTACTCGGCTGAAGAACTCCGCATACATGCAAATCATCAGAAATTTTGAGAACGATTTTTGTTCTTGAATGAATGGAAGCAATTTAGTGGCGGCGGCTATGGTGCACCTGCTGTATCAGGCAGGAATTTCGGTTCCTGTGGACTAGTCGGTGCCACTTAAGTAAAGTATGGTATCCCGTTCGGTGGAACAACTTAACTTGAATCAGATTGGAAATGTGAGGCAGACTGATACCATGTATCAGGCGGAATTACGGCTCCCGGCTGGTTGGTGACATCAGAGGTATAATATTGGGACTCATACTAGTAGCGCACCACGATCTTCTAAAATACAACTTGAAGGCCCTAAAATGAATGGAGTCTTTGGAGAAACTGAACAAACGGTGGCACCGATGATGACTAATCGCAAGCATGTCAGCCAGGTGGTCACTCAGACACAGCTTCTTTTCGTCTTCCGGAGTTGGGTTTCCCCGGAACTGAGTAAATCTTTGACTTCGGGTTGTGGCGCTGCTTTGATCAGAAGGAACAACATGGTTTGTTCATCTAGGGACTACAGCATCTCCGGTTTCTGGCATCTCTGAAGTCCTCCCACAGGTGGCAATGTGGCATTAACATTCTGAAACTTGGGAGTCTTGGATAGGATAGGATAGGATAGGAATACCCAACACAAGGTCCCAATAAGGAATGGCTGGGGCCCGCGCTGCACGAAAAGGCATCCACTACTCGTGCTGCGGACGTCTCAGACCAAGAGAGTTGTCATCAAGCCATAAGGCGAGTGTCTTGGAGTGCTGTCAGCTGACGGAGATCTTGCCCAGATGTCAGATGAGCCTCAGTTCTCAAAGCTCTACTTTAATCCGGGAAGGTCCGGTACCTTAGCGCTTACTAGCTGCATGGATTGCATCACTAAGACTATTTTTGCTTTACAAGAAACATGGCGGAAAAGTAGTTTATGACATATCCAATATCCTCACAAGGGTGGCAGACTGGTAATGCAAAAAAAAAAAGAGTCTAACAAGGGTTAGCACTGCGGTAGTTCAGTCTATGGAATGACATGGCCATATCTGACATTTGGGCAAGATCTCCGTCAACTGACAGCACTTCGAGCCAAGTCTCAGAATGTTATAATGCCACCATGTTGTTCCTTCTGATGAATCAAAGCTGCGCCACAATCTGAAGTCAAAGATTTACTAAATTCCGGGGAAACCCAACTCCGGAACTGGGAAGACAGAGAGAAGCTAATCTTCCATACAGACATTACATACATACACTATTACCTGCCCTCAGGCCTCTGATGTACACACGACCAGCCAGGAGCTGAAATTCCTGCCTGATACAGCCGATACAGCTCATGCACAATAGACAGCGAGACTATCGCACTCCAGTTATTATTACAATGACCTGGGGGATTGGAATTTATACTCTTAATCTGGCTTGTCTTCATACCAGATGTGCAACGTAGGCACGCACAAAGTCAATAGCCATTTGATGGTGAGACTCTTCAGAAAGTACCAGTGTCGGCACTTCAAGCTCGTCTCGATCTGCTGAACTGGCTGCCTCATTTTATTTTATATAGAAAGCCCTGCTGTAGTCTAGTATTTGTCACGGGGGTCCTTACCGGCGACCCATGTGATTATATAATCATCGAGATGTCATTGAACTGATTACTGGTCTTCGCGGATGGATATGGATGTGCAGACTGTACATATATTTCAAAAGAGTCATTTTAGTGTCTAATATGATAGAATTGGTATGCCTTTAGAGGTATAAGCGTATAGATATGGCATGGGTTAGTCGTGTCACAGTTGTGTCACATATTTGTGACACATTTTGTATGGCTTTCGTAGTTCATTGCATGCCTTTATTAATATCTGTGGGTGTCTCAAGAGACTGTCAGATACAATACCAGTCATCCTTGGTGCGTATTTCATACCGAAGAGGCTGACTTTCATTCGAAAAGCTAATTACATAATCAGGTCAGTTGCCGGTCAACAGGGTCTATATAATCGACAGACTCAATCCACATCGTCCGTCACAATTTCGAAACGATCGTGGATTAGTCTGTTTATAAGAGACTAGCCCTGCTGCCGCTGGCTGAGGGTCTATTTTGATTAAGTGGTAAGAATAGAAGCATATTGGCTAACTTTCTCCTAGGGTTGGATCATTTCCAGGAATCAACTCAGTGAAGTAGTACGCAAATGTAGGTTGGAGGGATACTGCCTTTTGGGTGGACATATGCCGAGGTGCAAGGAGCATTTCAGGTCTTGCAGTTCCATAGACTCGCTAGCTATTGTACGGCCTGAATTAATCTGGTTACCATGCAACGAGAAGGGACTTACAAAACTGAAGGTGTTTAGCCGATAATTGCTACCTACGATATTCAACGGGAAACACGTCGCGAGTACATCCATCGGCGGGTGGCGCTTAAATCTCAGGGTCAGCGGAGATTTTGATTCTGTCTTAAACATAGTAATTATAGCCAGGACTTGAAAGCTACCTTTTACATACATGCACCAGAAGCTTCAGATCCGACAGTCAACTTGCAGACACAGGTAGACATCATTGAAACTGTCTGTAAAAGAACCTCGGGGGGGAAGGACGAACTCGGCATTGGTATACGAGAATAGTGTTCACCACGGGTAACCCGAGGTAACGGGAAATAGGGACTCCGCTTGTAACTTTAGGGTTGAGCGACACCTTCGGATCCGCAATCGCTTAAGCCCCGGGTACCGTGCATGAGCTGTATCAGGCAGGAGTTTCAGCGCTCAGCTCCTGGCTGGTCGGTGTGTACCTTAGGTTAGGTAATAGTGTATGTAATGGTATTAAGGCTCCAACCGTACTATCTATATAACTGTATAATACGGTTATAACCATATATGTATACGTATCTATATAGGGTCTGACCCTCAAAGTGCCATATACAGTAGATATACAGTATACGGCTATGGTATACAGTTATAGATAGTATCATCTGGACGTAACATCCGCCTACTGTATAGTGGTGGCACCAAACCGAAACTTTATTCTACATATCCACCATCATGCCTACAGTCAGCAGCAGAGAAGGGTTTGGAAAAGCTTGAGAAGTATTTCTCGATAGCAAGGGAACATCACGCATACATTTTGGGAACAGGTGTGTCTTTTATGTCCTGGATCAAACTGTTCTCATCTATATATTGACTAGTCTTACACCCATCTTTGCGAGCTGAGTGGTTTCGCTGCACTGCCAGCCAAGACGACATTCAGGGACAACAAACAGCAGTAACCCAAGCCGAAACCCTCTTCAAATACGTCGCTAGCGCTTACCTCCCGACATCACCTGCAGCTCCTCCTCAATCACCTCCCAAGGCCTCAACAAAGTCTGTAGCAAGAACGCCGTCATTTCTTGCTAGTGCCTGCTCAATTTCACGCCCCAATACATCAACAGCCAGCTCGAGCCGGTGCTCACCAGAGGTGGAACTCGAAGAAGAACTTTCCCGATATCTGGAATTCTATGGGGAAGCAGAGCAATCGGATGAGGAAGCAGGGGAGCAGCTAATGAATCCATTGCATTGGTGGAAAGTGAGTTTTATTGCTGGATAATTATTCAGAAACTCACCATCGTTTCAGAGAAATGCCACCCGCTTTCCTACTATTGCTCGAATGGCTCGCGATTACCTAGCCATCCCTGCTACCAGTGTCGCCGTTGAGCGCGTGTTCTCAAAATCACGTCACATTTGCACGGATCTTCGAAGCTCGCTTAAGGCGGAGACGGTTACACAGGCTTTACTCACCAAAACCTGGATTCGATCAGGGCTGTTTGAGATGAATCCCCCCAGAGAGAAGCGTCGCAAGCACGGGGATAATGGGGACATCGGGGAGACACTAGATATAACAATGAGGTAGTGTTTTTAATACTTTTTATATACTGTATATAAACCGTGTACGTATACAGTTTAAACAGTATATATATAGTATACACTGTATACCGTATATCTGGCCTATGGGGTGTATACGTATACATTACGGTTGGAGCCTTAAATGGTATGTAATGTCTGTATGGAATATTAGCTTCTTTCTGTCTTCCGGAGTTGGTTGGGAGTTGGGTTTCCCTGGAATTGAGTGAATTTTCGACTTCAGGTTGTGGTGCAGCTTTGATTCATCAGAAAAAACAACATGGTGGCATTATAACATTCTGAGACTTGGGAGTCTCAAAGTGCTGTCAGTTGATGAAGATCTTGCCCAAATGTCAGATAGGGCCATGTCATTCCATAGACTGAACTACTGCAGTGCTAACCCTTGTTAGACTCTTTTTTTTGCATTACTGGTCTCACCCTTGTGAGGATATTGGATATGTCATAAACTACCTTTCAGCCATGGTGTTGCTAACACTGCCAGCATGGTTGCTAACAGATTTAATCCATGTAACAAAGTTGCCATGAGGGTTGTTGAGGGGACTTAGTACAGCAAGGACGCTTATCTCACGTGACACTCACCTATATAGTCTTCGTTTCACACGACACTGCTCCATCTGCTTTTTCGTTTGCAGTTGGAGCGGTTAGTGTTCTGTTTTGATTTCTTGTGATGTTTAATCATTATTACATAGCTCAGTTGACTTGTATCTTCACTAGGTAATAATGATCTGCTTTTTCGTTTGCAGTTGGAGTGCTCAGTTGACTTGTATCTTCGCTAGATCCTTTTTTCACGGCAGTCTCTCTTTCCGTTTTCCTCTCCTTACGTCGGGACAGTCGATCAACAGGTTATGGGTCCTTACTGACCTGACCGAATAACGAGAATATCATTTTTCTGACAACAAAAAATCGTCATCCAAACAAAATCTTTTTTCTGCCTCTGCGGAAACAATCTCCTCGTATGGCGGACCAGTCTTCTGCTCGTTTTGACAACCAGATTGTCCATTCCTCCCGTATTGTTCCAGACCAGTCCAGGGCAATGGTGAATTCCTCTACTGATAATAACTTTTTTGCACGTACTTCAAATTTTTTCTCCAATATTTTTAACAATTCTGGGCACGAACACCGTCAGAATAACGCGTCCCAGATTTCTCATACTTACGATACGCGCGAACAAATTTCCTCAAATGCGCCAGAATATTATTTTACTCATAACAACTCCTCTCAATTTCTTGCCAATGTAAATACAGAACGTCGTTGTTTCCATAACATTCCTTTTTCAGTTTCTCCTGCAGCAGAGCATTTTACGAACGGAACGAACCCTTCATGACCTGGAGGACACGAAGCGAGTGTCAGAAATTGTCCCCTTCCAGCGATTCCACAAACACCACAACAAATACAACCTCGTGTTCCTCCACCACTATACTCTCGCACTTCTCCTTCTACATTCCGAGAGATACCTCCTCATATGACACATCAGACAGCAGCACGTCCTCCATCTTGCCTGCCTGAACATCCTCCTCCACCTCCTCCTCACTCAGTTCCAAATGACTGGGGAGGTGCAAATCATAATAACCTTATAAATAATCAAGTACCAGTGCGATCAGTTTCTCGCCTGCCTACTCGACCAAACCACACTGCTCCTCCCCAGCTTGCTATTTCGTCGACACCTCGTCTTCCACAACGACCGACAGGCTGGGATGCCAGTATTACCGTCCCCTTTCCCAACAATAATGTGCCGCTGGTTGCTCCACAACCTCAGTTACCTGCGACACATTATAATCAGATTCAATTGGGGAACGGACACAACCATTACGGGCAACAGTATGCTCCCCAGGGAGGGCCAGTTCCCCGAACGCTTTACGTTCACAACCCGGGAGTACCACAGTTGTTCCCAGCGCTTGGAAATCAGGGAGGGGGTATTCCCCAGACCGCTCCGGTCTATCAACCTAATCTTCCAGCTGCTGCCCTAGGTGGATACCCTAATCCCCTAGTACCCGTGAACGTTCCTCCGGCTTTTCGTGGTGCTCATGCTGTTGGGGATTTAGGTAGTGCACTTCGTTTTGGTAGATCATTAACTACATCTTCTTCCAATCTTTCTTTGATACCACTTCTTACTGATTCCAAAGACTGGACGTCCTGGAACAATGCGGTGTTGGGTGCAATCTGGACGTTAGGAGCAATGGGACATATTCTGGACGACGAAGGTACCGACGACCCTCTCCTCGCTTCCGTACATCCTCCCGAATTATACCGTGACCATACTCCTGAAGAACACACCGCTTACCTCCAATTTTAGTCGATAGACTCAGCAGTCACTAGTGTACTCACCACCAGATTGGGCAAAGGTCCTGCAGCATTTATTCCTCCTATAAACAAGATTATCCAGGAGAAGTACACTGCTCGCCGAATCTATCAAATGCTCAAGAAACGCTATTCCAACAATGACTATACTGATGGCTTCATTCAACGAGTACAACTCTATTCGACCAAGTATTCGGGAGGTTCGGCAGAGGAGTTCATCATGACGTGGAAGTCGGGCATCGAGAGACTTCGACAATGTGAATTTCCGTACATTCCGATTGATGCGGCTATGGTATTCACCACGGTAATACCTCAGTTAGGAGCCTTATGGATAGAGCTTCGTCGGAAAGTCAACGCTGCTTCAAGAGCTGGAGAGATTGACGATACTTGGTTGGACCATTTTTTCCAAGTGGCAGCTACTGATGCAAAAATCGATGCGCTTTCCAACAATGTTCAATCCAAGTCATCTGCTTCTACCTCTTCGAGTCAAATAGGGAAGCGTACTGCTCCACGCAAAGCCTGCGAACAATGCCTACAATCCAGTACCACAGGCCGGTTCACATGCTCCCAGTGCGGGTATGACCACTGTGACCACATGCATCGTTGTGGTACAGTTCCCAAGAAATCGGACTCGGATGACACTCGCCGCAATAGCACTGCACCTACTTCAACTCGACCAAAGGCCCTTCTTACAACAGTAGCGTTGGCGGAGGTTCTGGAGGAAGGGGAAGAAGTATCTATCAATAATGCTGATGTTCACGGTAGCACCATTGACAATGAATTTGATGTTGACTCGTGTGTGGATGGTGTGGATTGCTATCCAGCCATGTTTGCTACTTTGCAGACTCCGATTGCTCTTCTGACTTCCGACCCTGTGGCGTTGGCTGTGCTCCATCAGAACTTCCAAGCGCTATTCGACTCCGGGTGTATGCACCACATCATCAAAGACCGCAGCTACTTCTGGATGTATCATCCTGAAGGTGCAGTTCCAGTTGGTACAGCGAGTAGTGGTACTCTTACCACGAAAGCAAGGGGTATCACCAAGATCCATGTGCGTACGGAGCCACTGGGTACTGCAGTTGTTCTAACACTGCATGACTGCCTTCATGGTCCTGATTCACCCTTCAACCTGCTGTCGGTGGGAGCCTTCTTGGAAGCAAACATGCCTGTCAACTTCCAAACCAATGGGGTTGCTGTGATCAGTATGCCTGCGAACCGTCCGGGTCTTGAACACCTCTCTTTCATAGCCCAGATCCATGGAAGACTCGCCTTCCTACATTGTGAATTTGTTTTACCTCCTACCCCATCTCATGATGATCCAACTCTACCCTCCCAAGCAATGGCGTACACCACATTTACTCTGCGCGAACGAGACTTTGCTTTATGGCATGAGCGTTTGGCACACGCCGGCATCAAATCAACACGTGAAGTTTTGACTGGGCGCTATGGTGAGGGGGTGGACTGGAATGGGAAAACAAAGCACACTAAGTGCATCTTCTGTATCTTAGGGAAGGTTCCTCATTCTCCTTATGATCACAATGGTCATTGGGCATCGCGTCTACTGGGTCTTGTCCATGTTGACATCTGTGGACCTTTTCCAGTACAGGGTCCTGCACACGAGCGCTACTTTATTGTCGCTTTGGATGATTATTCGAACTATGGTGCCGTTGAATGCATAGCGACAAGAGATCAGGCGGCTCAATTCTTCATTGGGGTGCAGCGGAACTGGGAACGTCAGACGGGGTCGAAACTATCCACTGTCAGACTCGATGGTGCGAAGGAACTCGTCCAGGGCAACATTTCACGGTTGAAGGTGTTACGGTTCAACAGACTGCTAGGTATGCGCACCAGCAAAATGGCAAGGCTGAGCGCTACGTCCGTACTATCGAAGATCATGCACGGACCCTCATCACTAGTTCTGACTTACCACCTTCATTCTGGCCATATGCGGTCCACACTTCTGTGTATTTGCGTCGTCGCCTACCCTCTTCCACTCTTCCCAAGAATATGACCCCCTACCAGATGCTCCTTGGTTCTCAGCCTGATTACTCCAACCTCTGTATTTGGGGATGCCAGGCGTTCATCATAGACCCGGCGGAGGTTCGTCCTAAGGGTGGTCCGATGCGCTATGAAGGCATCTTTGTTTGCTATGAGGAGAATAGGTTGGGCTGGGGTTGTGTTGACCTCAACGGGAAGTACAGATTCACCAACGATGTGATTTTCAATGAGTCGGCAAAGGGTCGATTGGGTCGTAAGCGCCGGGCTTTGCCAGTGGCTGCTCCCCTCCCCTCTGTTGCTGATCCCCCATCTGGGCCCGGTCCGCAACCCTTGAGACGTTCGGACTGTATCCAGAAGCAGTCGCAGCTGCGTGACCAGATGCAGATGAAACGGGATAAGCTCTTACAACTCCAGGTCCCAAATGAGGCGGAGCCATCTCCCGACTTGCCTTCAGCAGACTTCCTAGCCGATTATGCCACTCTGGCCTTTGTGGAGTCTCTGGTCTCTGATGCTCCCTTTGTCTCTCTGGAAGACCTGGAAGAGTGCTGTCTACTCAACGCACCTATTGAGGTTGCACTCTCTGCGTTGTCGTATGAGCTCGACCGGCCAAGGCTCCACAAGCCCCCCGCATCTTACAAACTCGCGTTAAGCCGTTCTGATTGGTCAAATTGGGAGTCAGCGATGCATCGGGAGGTAAAAAGTCTTGAGGAGAAAGGAGTTTTCGAGCGTGTTTCTTCTCTGCCACCTGGTCGTCGTGCAATCCCTCTCATGTGGGTCTATGATTACAAACATGGTCCTGCAGGGGAAGTCTTATCGGAAAAAGCGAGGGTTGTAATCCTTGGGAACCGTCAGGGCATGCTCGATGTGGGGGAGACCTACTCTGCAGTGGCGAAGTCTGTTAGCATCCGCCTTATCCTGGCCTATGCTGTGGCAAATCACTGGTACATCAACACTTTCGACGTGAAGACTGCTTTCCTGAACGCCGACTTGGTTGAAGAAGTTTACTGTTGACAAGTGCCTCACTTCCCAGAGCCTGACAAGGGGACGGTACTTCGTCTGCGGAAAGCATTGTACGGACTGCGTCAAGCAGGCAACGCTTGGTACCATACTCTTAAACCAGTACTCGAGAAGTTCGGCCTTCAACGTTGCGAGATTGACCATGGCGTATTTTTTGGCTCTTGGTCCACATCTCCCCATCCGTCTGTGTCGATGCCATCAGATGGTTCGCCCTTGCGGATGTTGCTTCCAATACACGTGGATGATGGATGCTCAGCTACCAACTCCCTTCCGCTTTACGCATACTTTGTTGAATTCCTCAATCAGCATTTCACAGTCAATGATCTTGGACCTATTCGCTTGTTCCTGGGGATCTCATTTGACTATGATTGTGAGCGAGGAACATTGTCAATGTCTCAGCAGCCATTCCTAGAAGAACTTCTGCAGTCGCACAATCTCATCAATGCAAGATCCCAGGATGTTCCTCTCAAGTCAAAGTCTCCTAACAACACACTTGTACCTCCCAATGCACTTCCACGGATCCCGGATAGCAACATCACCAAGGTATCGTTGGATCTCTCTTATATCTTGCGTCGTGGACCCGTCCTGATATTGCATATGCAGTTGTTTCGTTGGCGCAGTGGAATTCCACTCCAACGAGGTCCACTCTGTTGGCAGCTAAGGGGGTGCTGCGCTTCCTTCTGGGCACTCAGCACTATCGTCTAACCTATGGGGATGGCGTTTGTACTGACTGTGTAGGTTTTTCTGATGCAGATTGGGCGACACATCAAGATGACCGAAGGAGCATTTCGGGATATGCATTTTTTATGCATTCTGGTCTTGTCTCATGGTCGAGCTCTAAACAGAAAGCGACCGCTCTTTCTTCTACAGAAGCGGAGTATATGGCCATCACACATGCCACGAAGGAACTCCTCTGGCTCCGTATGTTTTCCTCAATTGTTGACATTCCTTTCCCTCATCCATTTCGATTGCTCTCTGATAACAACAGCGCGATTGACATGACGAAGTCCAACATCATATCGAATAGGGCTAAACACATCGACCTTCGATACCACTTCATACAAGACCATGTCGCTGAGGGCACACTTCGACTCAACTGGATTTCGACTGAAGACATGACTGCCGATATCTTCACCAAACCTTTACCTTATCCTCTACACTCGAAACATTTGGCGTCTCTGGGACTCAACCCGACCCCTCAATCTTAAATCAATTACCCCAGGCCTTTGTCCAACTATACAGTCTCTTTTCACGCTTCTCTTCGTCCTTGAGGGGGTGTGTTGAGGGGACTTAGTACAGCAAGGACGCTTATCTCACGTGACACTCACCTATATAGTCTTCGTTTCACACGACACTGCTCCATCTGCTTTTTCGTTTGCAGTTGGAGCGGTTAGTGTTCCGTTTTGATTTCTTGTGATGTTTAATCATTATTACATAGCTCAGTTGACTTGTATCTTCGCTAGGTAATAACGATCTGCTTTTTCGTTTGCAGTTGGAGCGCTCAGTTGACTTGTATCTTCACTAGATCCTTTTTTCACGGCCATCTCTCTTTCCGTTTTCCTCTCCTTACGTCGGGACGGTCAATCAACAAGGGTAGTTCCCCAGCTGAATACCTGCTTCACATTGTTCTAAACTCAATGCTAACCACATGTCTCTATACTTGAAGTAGGTCAATGACCTCCAGTGATACCCAAAGACTGCTTCAAACTGTTGAAACTGATGCCAGAATTCTTTGCAAAGATTTGGCCCCATCATAGTCATGTAAGTGCTAGCAAATTGATGAACTTGAAAGCCATGCAGCCAATTGTGTTTCAGACTAGTGGCTGAAGGCTTGCCAAAAAGAGTTAGTGGTAAAACCGGTGAGGGCAAAAGGCTCAGTGTCAAAGTTGAGGTTAGGCCAGGTAAAGGGATTGGTGGTAACAGCAGTGAGGGTGAAGGGCTGGGTGTTGAAGTAGAGGTTGCACTTAGAGAGATACTAGATGTTGATGTGAAGGGGATGTATAGTGCTGGAAGGTCACGATGTGAAAGTTTTCACTTCTTGGAATGGGAGGGACAGGGTGATGATATCTCCACCTCAGAGTTGGATGAGGAATGTATATCAACAAGGGGAACATATTTCACTTGTTTGTATGCATCTCGAGTGCTTTGCGCTCTGCGGGCATGTTGGTGCAAATATTTACTCTTGCTGGAAATACAAGTGAGAATGTCATCTAGCTGAGGACAGTTGACAACTCTGGTCTGTTGCAGAAAGACAAAGCAGTCCTTGGTTAGCTGATGCTCATAGTCTAAGGCAACAGCCATCCAAAGACATTGTGTATCTTGATGGACGGAGCATTCCAAGGACACAACACATAAGATCAATTATGTTTCTCTCATTCATGCCACACATCCATAAGGCATTCATTTGGGTTGTGATCTTGGGTTTTGTGCGCTTCTGAGAGGATGGAAGTGGTAGAGAGGAAGGTGGGAGAATTGATCCAGGTTGTGAAGGAAGAGGTGGAGAGGGAAGAGGTTGAGGGACCTGCTGGTCACTGTCACTGAGATCATCAACAGTGGGGATGAGTCTGACCTCAGCAGACAGTTCCTCAATGTCTTCAGTGATGGTGTTCAAGTGGTAGTCCATGCCAGCAGCAAGACTGATAAGCTCATTATCAATTTCATATAGATGAACCTGAACACAGAATGTAAACCCTCAAGTTTCAGACTACTTATATTGGAAAGCAGTGTTTGTGCTGTAAACTGTAAATACACTTCCTTCCTTCTTGTGGCTTCTGAATCGTTCTATTGTTCCAGACAGTGGCAAGACACTTGACAGTCTACAGGGAGTTCCAATCAGCAAGTGTAGTACATCTCCAGCAATCAATTATAGTCTTGCTGAGTTAGTCAGTCCCCTGCAGTACTATAAAGACTGACCCCAACTTAGGGCTTTTCATGACTTCTCCCAGAAGTTAGAACACATCTTGTAGCTGTTCAAATTTCTTCTCTTCTTGCCTGCCTCTATCTCAACTACAATGTGCACAAATCCCTCAATTCACAAAGAATGGTGTTCCTTGTTGACATCTGAATGTGCAGACTGGATCAGAGCAGTCATGGTCTTTATCTCTAAATGGATTTTTTCACCACAGCTCATAGTGCTTGGCTGCATTGCCCCACTCTGATGCCCTTGATCCTACTGTTGATCCAAATCCTGTTACTCCAGTCAACACCTCTGGCTCTTTCTATGATGGTATGTGTGGTATTAATTTCAGAAGGATGAAAGTTGAACAATTTATTTGAATAGACATATGTTGGTGGTACATTTGTACCATTATCTGAGTCTTTTATCCAGGCTGTCTAACCAGCATCTACAGCTCCATCAAGATGGACTTATGTTTCCTTGGCATTGCTGGTTTCTACACTTATTTGAAAGTGCACTCAAGACAAAGTGTGGGTTACAAGGAAATGCTCTGTACTGGGATTGGAGGAAGGGTGAATCACAGTTTCATGGTCGCAACGACAGATATATCTGACCTTTCTGGATCATCTATGTTCAATGACTCTGACCCAGAAAGTGGTCTCAGAGGATGGGGTAACCCAGACAAGTCACAAGATTTAGTCCACTGAAGCCATAACAATAGACTCAGCTGCATGACTAAAGCCTATTGTTATAGGTTCGGCTGATGTTGGCTGGTGCAAGGGCTATTACTATAGTTATAGGCAACAATAATACATTGTTTATTATTTTATACCATTGTGATGGATCCAGCCATATGGAGAAAATATTATTATCTGCTCTACTAGGATGGATCCAGCTGACATGCAAGGCTTTACTATTTATGTCCATGGATGTAGAATCGGCCAGGTGATGACAACTATTTATTATCCTCTACTAGCATAGACCCAGCCGACTGGGGAGGGATTATTATTCCCTCCCATTATGGTAGCATCAGCTGACAATCATTATGGCTTATTATCTTCCATTGCTATGGATCTGGCTGACATGCAAGGCTTTATTATTTATGTCCATGGACCGGGTAATGACAACTATTTATTATCCTTTACTAGCATAGACCCAGCCAACTGGGGAGGGATTATTATTCCCTCCCATTATGGTAGCATCAGCTGACAATCATTATGGCTTATTATCTTCCATTGCTATGGATCCAGCCGACATGCAAGGCTTTATTATTTATGTCCATGGATGTAGAATCAGCCAGGTGATGACAACTATTTATTATCCTCTACTAGGATAGACCCGGCCGACTGGGGAGGGATTATTATTCCCTCCCATTATGGTAGCATCGGCTGACAATGATTATGGTTTATTATTCTCTTGCTATAGATCTGGCAGACCTGCAAGGCATTATTATCTTTCTCCCCAGCCTAGTGACACTAACTATTTATTATCCTCTACTAGGATAGACCCGGCTGACTGAGGAGGGATTATTATTCTCCTCCATTACTGCAGGACCGGTTGATGGTCCTGATAGTTATTATCCTCCAGCACTATATGAATCTGGCCAACCTGCGGGGTTGTATCATTTCCATCCATAGATGTGAAATCAGCCAGGTGACAAGCATTATTTATTACCCTCCACCAGGATAGACCTGGCTGACCAATGAGGTATTATTTTCCTCCATCTATCGCACACCTTTACCATGGCCAGGATGTTTTAACTTTGTGGCTGCTCCATTGACCTTGCATTGACCTTAGTGGTCCAGTAACATATGAGTGGGTGATCTAATTGAACAGCATGTAGATAGATAGATAGATAGATCCCTTGCCAATAAATAAATAAACAATCTTTTTGATGGTGATCAATGGTTCTTATGGAGAAATAATCATAATAAATTGTTGTCACATCCAACTCATGCCAAGAGCTCTCTGCATTCAATATGATACATAATTACAAACCTCCTTTTCTGAACTTAGACCATGGCTGTAGGGTACAATAACTTACATGATAGATGGCATATTATATGAACATGTTCAGGGCAAGGGCATCGGTAAGGTAAGCAATCAATATAATAAATAATCATAACTCACTTCTCTGATTTAGATAGACTGCCAAAATGCCAGAGGAGACAGCATATATGAGATTAAGATATATTATTAATAATAATAAGTTGTTGTCACATCCAACTCATGCCAAAGAGGTATGAGCATTCAATATGATAAATAATTATAAACCTCCTTCTCTGAATTTAGACCATTGTTGTTAGGAGTATAATAACTACATGATAGATAGCATATTATATGAACATGTTCAGGGGGGCAGGGCATCCACAGGGTAAGCAATCAATATCATAAACCCACTTCTCTGATTTAGATAGACTCTGCCATTTTGGCAGAGGAGACATCGAGCAAAATATATGAATGTACAGGGGGGTGGGGCTCTATTTTCTTCTTCTTCGGCTGGTCAGAATGTGCAGATGGAGGTTGCTTGGATGACCCAGCAGATGGTGACTCTTCTGGGATGGCTGCAGGCTTGCCCTTACTAGCCGATTTGGATGCAGGGACAGAGGCCTTGGGCTTTGTTGCTGGAGTCTTGATTTGCTTGTTACTGGACGCTTTCTGGGCACTAAGAAGGCTCTGGTTAAAAATGTTAGCCACAAGAAGATAGAATACTCACCTTGCCTTTGCCACCACCTTTTTTAAGGTAGAAGTGACCACCTCCACAAGTTTCACCCAGTCTGACTCTGTCCCCTGATGTTCTGAAGACTGTGCTGCCCACCAAGCCCACCGGAGACCTATCCCAAGCACTACCAAACCCTGCCGACCACCACACCAGAATTTTTTCTTGATGAGTCTGAACTGTCACACTGCAACCGACCCCCTTATGCACGTGATATGTCACATGGTTTGTCAAAATTAGTCACGTTGTCTAATAATAAACTATTGTTTCGTGTTTTCGTGTCCGCCACTCCAAGGACTGACTTTCCCTTTATCAAGTATGACACAAAACGAGCCAATTGAACTTGCCAATATTCCCAAACACTGTTCTAAACAGAAATGCCGCAAACAGTTACCAGATGATTACAATTTTAAACTCTGTGAAGTCTGTCGTGCAAGCAATCGACGAGCAAGTCAATTAAAAAGGAAACGAGACAGAGACAGGGGTCAACCCGCTAGACCTGCCCCACATCTACCATCTGATGATATCCCAAAACTGTCTGATGATTCCGACAACGAGGTAAGTTGAGTTACTATGTCTGCCAGTGTGAGACTAGTAATGGACTCGTATAGGGAGCAGAAATATGTTATATAGACTCACAGTCTTTGTTTGAAGCCCTTCGTGATGCTGCAAGAGATGATAACCTCGTCTTTATAGGATCCTACCCAACTGTTAAAGATCCTCTGGTCACGGATAAAGAGCGTGTTCAAATGACTGCGTTAGAGGTTTGGAAGGTTACTGGCTATCATTTTAGGTCCGTAATTATCTATACTGTAACACAGAATTTCATACTAATTCCAGACAGAGTGGACCACCACATACCCTTGGCTACAGGTCACAAAACACAGCTGTGGTGCTGCCAGGATAAGGAGCGGAAGCAGAAACCACACCTTAGCAAGAAGCCAAATGCAGAACAACGAGACAATGTTGGTATGCTGCGGTTTTCCTGTTGCAGCCAATTGAATATCTCATGTCGGTGCTCATTATCTGGAGACAATCAACAGATCATCAGGGTTTTCTTGCGTCATGCCAAGGCACACATACCTTATGAAGATGTCACTATGCCTGAAGCCGCATTGGCAATTATCCGACAAGACTTGGAACATTCAACACCCAATGCATTGGTGACAAAAATCCAAGGCATGTTTTCCAATGTGTCTGCAGCCCAAATCTATACTGCATGGTCGCAAATGAGTGAGATGATATGGAAACGAGACCCCAATCAACTCATGTCTGCAAGACTTCTCTTGAAAGATTTTTATGAGGATGTGCATGTATTTGAAGACATCATACCACCCGATGGTGTTGAGCAATTGTGCTTTGCACTAAAGAGAGTTCTAAATGGACTACGTGGCAAGGTGGTAGAGATTGGGCTGGATGCGACATGTAAGTATCCCATCATTAAGTGTACCACACTCACCTTATTCGAGACAACACTAACTCTGCACATCTTGAGCTCTACTTGATATTGGGAGAATACGACAATGCTGGTTTCCCTCTCACCTACTGCTTTCTTACTACAGCCCAAGCCGTTGAGATTGGGAAGCAAAAGCAGGCGCTCTATGCCTGGGGCAAAGCTCTCAAAGATCGATACGGGATTATTCCAAAATTTGTTCATGTCGACAAAGATATGGCTGAAATCGGGATGCTCAAGCAGACGTGGCCATTAGCAAAGATATCACTGTGCTGGTGGCATATGCGAAGGGCTGTACAAGAACGGCTTGCCAAAGCAAAGCTCTCAACTACACCCTATTCGAAGAAGCAAGCCAAAGCTGCCCACACTGCATTTCCCTTTATTGATCCTGATTTTCGCCCTAGTGGACAGCCCGACAGAACAGAGTATGAAGGAGGTAAGTTAGACAATGAAGACGAAGATGAGGAAAACCTACTGGAGCGTCCTTGGGCAACACAAACAACAGTCAAGCTTCCACCGCCATCCCAGCCAATTGAACGTCCAATTATGATTTGCATCCCTCCTCAGCCATGTACAGACAGTGATGAAAGTGACGATGAGGGTTCCTCCAAGTGTCAGTTTTGCCCAAAGAAGTATTGTGAGCAGATCATCAATATGCTTGAGGAAGGATATTGCGCTCATCCATTAATTCCTGGTTATGCCACTGATCATCCTATGGCCATTCGTGAATGGGCAGTTCACAGGATCTATGACCTATGTGCTGAAAATAATTTACGCGAGGTATGGGCATACCTTTGGATGAACTGGCTCTGCCCAGAGCGCTGGACTCTGTGGGCACGATCTGCTTGTCCTGAGATGATTCCGATTCTCAAGACAACTATGATGGTAGAAAGCCAGTCAGTAAGCTATCTTAATCCTAAAAATCATGCTTACTTAGAATGCAGCTGGCAGCGCATAAAACGAGACTTCCTTCATCATTTCTCATCCCCACGTGTTGACCTCCTTGTGTGGATTCTGGTGAAAAAATTAGCACCGAGTTATTACTGCAAGATTGACCGAATTTTGCGTCCTATTGCCCGGTATTGTGAGTTACATTCTTGGAGGAAGGCATTCAAAGCAGAATGGAAACGCTGTTGCAAGGCTCCAACTACATTACCATCCAACAGAGACAGATATCGCCTAGACCCTGTTTGTTGGGTCTGTCCCCCTTGATTCTTTCATCAGGATAGACAGCAACGAACCTCACCTTTCTGGACTCACCCAGACTTGATTCCAATCAATTCAGTGGGCTCAACAGGATTGACAGCACATGTATCTGCAACACTAGCCGAATCAGATGATGACCAATTGGAGTCTAGCGACAGTGACAGCGACAATGATGGTGATGACAATGACAACGAGCCTTGGAATTCAGAGCAGTTCCTAGCAGATCAACAGACATTCCAAGAAGAGATGAAACACCTTGTAGCGTTGTTAAGAGACTTCTCTAACGGTCTTGAATATCAAATTCAATTCAATGATCGCAGAATGCTGGCAGCTTTGTGTCGAGAGGCCGCAGGAGGTTTACGGTGATAGGAACGCTACGGGGCGGGGTCTGCACACGTGCGGGGCTGTCGACACCTGAGACAGGCGC